>PVIC010001535.1:0-40996 GCA_004025085.1 Thryonomys swinderianus
TGGAATGATTTCTGCCTGAGGAGACAGAGGCCAGGCCAGGGCACACGGAATTGGAAGCATTTCTGGCTGACTGCTGTCCTTCATCCAAACAATCCCCAGACAGGAGAAAGAAGAGAAGAGGAGAGGAGAGGAGAGGGGAGGGGAGGGGAGAAGAGGAAGAGGAAGAGGAAGAGGGAGAGGGAGAGGGAGAGGGAGAGGAAGAGGAAGAGAAGGGCCTCTTCCTATAGGCAGAAATGTCAGAGAGGACTCTTCTAGATTCCTCTTTCCAAATACAAGGTTTATGAGGCCAGAGCCAGCTCTGTACCATGAGAAAGGTGTAAAGGTTCAGGCGGGTGAACTGGGGGTAGTGGGCTGTGGGTTATGTGGCCCGGGAGGCCAGCCACGGGGTCCCAACTGAGATGCCTGTAGCTGACCTACACTAATGGACCTTGGGAAGGCTGGACCCCCTGACCCATAACTTTGTTATCTCTGACAACAAACAACTCACATTTAGTGATCCAGAGGGTACAGAACTCCAGCTCTTGTTCCTGGTGGTCCCACAAGTTGGGAGGTTGAGGTGATGATGACTATTAGCTATGTGACAAGCATTATGTAAACATTTTATGTACATTTAGTCAGTCCTTGAAGGTAGGAACTACTGTTCCCCCATGTCTCAGATGAAGAAACTGAGGCATAGATTGAATAACTTGTCCAAAGTCCCACTGGTAGTAAGAAGCAGAACAGGAAGCACCGTTAGGTGACCTGATTCTCCTGTCATCCTGCTTCCTCCCCGTGTGATGAGGGACCCGGAAGTTCTCTTCTAGGTCAGCTGAGAGAAAGGCCCATGGATGTCAGCTCCTCTAGGTGGGGACTTGGTCCTCTTTGGCCACTGCTTGGACATTAGCCAGAACAGAAATTCTAATTGGAAAGAGAAAAACAAAGGGGAAGAGGCCTGGTCTTTGTTCTGAGAATTTTCCAATGAGAGAAAAAACAATGGACATTTAGACAAACCTGCGTCTTCCTCTCAGGAGGCTATGCAAGGGTTAGATGGCACCTCACACAGGTTGTCAGAACCAGGAGACGTTTTAGGAAGAAGGATGTGTGAGGCAGCCAGTGCCTTTCTCCTTCTGTCAGTCTTGATCTCTGCCTTGTCTCCATTCTTGTCCTTTCTCTGGGATGGTGCCGGCGGGAGAAGTCCGGAGCATGGCCAAGGGTGGGAGAGCCATAGCCTGACTGGGCCCCACTCTGCTGGGGTCATACTGCAGAAGCTTTCTGGGTGCTGGCTCCCTTTGCTTCCTGCTCCCTGCTTGCCTTCCTCCCCAGTCCTCCCCCTGCACCCCTGTGTGGTAGAGGAACGGAAGTCCTGGGCTCCAGGGGCAGGCGGGACTCTGCTCTAGGAGGGTGTGTGGGAGGCATCGGGGTCTGGAGCTCTGCCTCCCATCTTGCCTGGCCAAGAGGTGGGGTGTCTCCGAGGGGAGCAGCACAAGGGCCTGCAGGGGCCCAGGAGCTGTGCTATTTCTGTAACACAGGACACATCTGTAGCCAGCCGCAGAGAAGGTCAAACTCTGGACACAGGGCTGGAATGCAAGGGGCCAGGCCATGGCAGCAGCTGTGGTTTCACCCTCTCTGGCAGCCGGGGTGGGGGGGGGGCGAGATGCCCTATGAGAGAAGTGGGGCTCCTGGAAGCCAAGTGTGCGGTGTAGGGAGCAACTCCACCCTGCTGGCGGTGGGGCCGAGCATGGGAGAGGAGAGAGGAGCGTGCGCAGGCCAAGTACCCACCACGCCAAGGTGGAGAGGAATTCTAATTCGTGTTTTTTGCCATTAACACATTTTAAAACCAGGTCAGGCAAAACACTGTAAGAGAGGAAAGCAAAAGAGTGCTGGGGTAGAGGTGGGAAAAAGTTCCTGAAACTCCAGTGTGTGAATGCATGCATCTGGAAATACAGCCAAAGGGGTGAGTTCACCATGAGACGCAGGGCTCAGCACCACAGTCCCTCGTAGGCACTGGCCCTTCCAAGGGCCTGTGTAACACATGACTTTGTATTTGCGGTCCTTTTAATGAGGACCCAAAAATTGGATAAGCCTCAGGTTCCAACAAACCTGGACACTGGCTGCCCACCCCCTTTCCTGTGCCTCACACAGCCCTTGCCGAGCCTCACCCTCGCCTGGTAGCATCCAAGTGCAATGCCTCCCAGTGCACGTGTGTCCTGGGCTTCTTGAGTGGCTGTTTATGGTTGGGAAACGGCCCTGCTCCGCTCTGCCCTGTCACAGAAGGACCGTGGTGGCTAAGTTGGACTGCAGCTTCACCTCCAGCCACACTGCCCTTTGTGTCCCCCTCCTTAGGCCTCACGACATGTGGTTCGGGGTTCAGTTTTCCTCTTGGGCTGTGGGCCTCTTCAGCTGAGTCTTTAAGATGCAGAGAGGGATTCAGTTGAGAACTTAGCCTTGGAGAGAGGCTTTCCTCAAAGAATCCAGAATACTCAGGCTCAGTGGTCTCTTCTGTCTCCATTCACTCTAAGGGCAATGCAAAACCCTCTCATGTCCAGAGGCCTCATGGGAACAAAGCCAACAAGTCAGGTTAGTGTTAGATAGGGCAGTGTAGCACCAGAACTCAGGATTCATGGTCAACTCTCTCTGCCCTGTGATCTGGCTCCTAGAATTAACTTTGCATTTCAACTTCTAAGAAAGATACAATATAGTTGGGCTGGAGATTTAGCTCAGTAGTTCCAGCGCCTGCCTAGCAAGCACAAGTTCCTTGGTTCCATCCCTTGTAGCCACATACAACAATACGGGCATGGTGACTCATGCCCACCAGCAATCAGTACCACATACCACGGTGCCGGTGCTGGGTGTGGTGTCTCATACCTGTAATTCCAGCACTAGGGAGGCAGAGGCAGGAGGATTGCTGAGTTCAAGACTTGCCTGGGCTACATAGGGAGCTCACTGCCAGCCTGGACTACAAAGTGAGACCCTGTCTCAAAAAAAAAAAAAAAGATACTATATAGTTAAAAAAAAAGAGAGAGAGAGAGAGAGATTCACCAGTTCAGAGGATACCAGAGGCAGACTCCATTCTGTTGGAGATTCTCAGATATTTATTATGATTCCTACAGATAGTGGGGAGGGGTTTCTCAGATGATCACTTACTCTGAGGGAGGAGGTGATTATTCAAAATTTTTTTACTTTAATTTTTGGGTTTTGTTGTTTTTGGCTTGGATTGTTTGTTTGAGATAGGGTCTTATTATGTAATAGTTCAAGCTGTCTTTGAACTCACTATACCTCCTACTCATGACGACCCTCCTGCCTCAGCCTCCTGAGTGCCAGGCTAACAGGGGTGCACCATCTTCCCTGGTGAGCTGATTTTAAAAGCATTACAAACTGGAGGTAGGAATCTCTACACACCATCTTGATGGATGGCTTCTTTAGGAGTAATTACGGAGCATCTGTCTTTATGTGACAGAGTGCTGAAGGGTTTTATCATCTGAGGGATTTTACAGTTGAAATTTGGCCATTGTCTTCGGGTGAGTAGTTCAAGGCAAATGCAGGCAAGTGCTAATGATAACTGGCTTTATTGAACATCTACTAATTGCCAGCCTGAACTCTCTTACACTTTTCACTGGAAAAATCTCATTTAATCCTGAGACAAACCCATGAGGTAGGCGCGTGTAGCTCCTTTTTTACAGCTGGCGAATGAAAACACAGAGAGGCTGTTACTCAGAGTCCCTCAGGTAAGTGACGAGTAGTTAGGATTGGAACTGGGGCAGTTTCACTTTAGAGCCAGAAATCTCCAGACTCATGCAGATTGAACCCAGTGAAAATAAACTGAAAGATTACTGGCAGGATGATGCATGAGAAGGGAATTTCAAGTTGCACAACTAACATCCAGGGGGATGAGAGCCTTGGCTGGAATCCAGTCTTCTGGCTTCCTGACTATAGCCCAGGGCTGGTTCTCTGACCTCCCAGGCTCCTCCTGCAGGAGAGCAGGACACCGCCCTGTTGGGAGGGAATGAGCCCAGAATTTCCTTGCATCATGGCTTGGAGAGGTATTAATTCCCTTTTGCTTTCTGTGCCAGCTGTCAAATTTTCCTGGGGATATTGAGGAGTGATTTGGAAATTCAAAGTTAATTCTTATTTCTGGAGGCAAACGTCCAATGGGCTCTGTCTTCTGGACAAGACTTGCTGCCTTCATCGCCTCCTGCTGCCCCCTCTTGGGATGGCCTGGAACTGGAGGAGGGACAGGCTGGAGGGAGGAGTGTTTGGTTAGCGCAGCTGTCAGGCAGCTGTCACCCTCTGGTCACTCTTTCTTCATCATCTTTTTTTTCCTTCTTTCTTTCCATTTAAAAACAAGCACATTCTCTTGCATAACCACAGTACAATTTAGCAAAT
Organism: Thryonomys swinderianus; assembly: GCA_004025085.1. Classification (NCBI taxonomy): domain Eukaryota; kingdom Metazoa; phylum Chordata; class Mammalia; order Rodentia; family Thryonomyidae; genus Thryonomys; species Thryonomys swinderianus. The sequence goes on from PVIC010001535.1 coordinate 4,363, forward strand.
TCTGAAACCTAATGTTGATAGAATCCTAAATATACAGTTCATATTTAAATGTCATCCCCTGTCCTAACAATGTGATTAGAACCCCATCCAGGGTTGTGCCTCTGCTGTCCTCTAACCTGGAAGCTTCTCTTTGTTGTTCATGTATTTATTTATTATTTTTAAATGTGGGGCCCTCTCTGGGTCTTTGTGGTCCTCTCCAGTCTCTCCACCTCCCTCCTGTTCCCCAGCCTCACCCTTGAGCAGAGCTGACACAAAATTAAGGAGGGAGGGCCGGGGGGTTAGCTCAGTGGTTCCAGTGCCTGCCTTGCAAGCGCAAGGTCCTGAGTTCGATACCTGGTAACCACATATAATGCTGGGCGTGGAGACACGCCCACCAACAGTCAATACCGCATGCCACAATGCCGGGCGTGGTGGCTCGCGCCTGTAATCCCAGCACTCAGGAGGCAGAGACAGGAGGATTGCTGAGTTCGCGGCGGCTTGCCTGGGCACCATAGTGAGCTCAGGGCCAGCCTGAACTACAAAGTGAGACCCTGTCTCAAAAAGAGAAAAAAAAAAAAATTGAGGGAGAAGTGGACAAAAAACTCAGTAATCAAGATATGTAATATTTTAATGCAACACTTTACAAATAGAAATAGTACAAGCATTTTACGAAGGAAATATTTCATCATTTTAGAATATAATTGTATCACTGGCAGTGCTAGTCTAAACCCCTGGACCTGAGGCAAAGAGGATATTCCCTAATCCTAAGGCTTTATTGTGTTTTCTGTTGTTGTTTCTTGATATATATTTTCCTAACATTAACAGAGTTCCACATAGCTTCAACATCTGTGCACTTGAAATGTTAATATTTCACTCATCATGGGTTTTGTTGTTGTTTTGGTCTTCTTTTATCTGTTTTTTTCTGAGGGTCTCATATAGCCCAGGCTGAACTCAAAATTCCTGGGGTTATAGGTGTGTGCCACCATGCCAGGTATCACTTTTTGTTTTTCACATTAATTTTTATTTAAAAATAACACCTCACTGGGGCTCAGGGTGTTGCTTAGTGTTGACGGAGCACTTGCTCACTAGCCTGGATTCCATCCTCAGCACTGGGACCTGGGCGACCCGGCAGCTGCTGGGCCTGGGCCTGGCCAGAGGGCAGGGAGGCAGGGTGGGGAAAAGGAGGGGAGGAAGGGTGCAGAGACCTGGACCGGGAGCTCCCTGATAGCTTCCAGCTGCCTCCACACCCACCGACTTCCCGACTTGGCGGGGGCTGCTGTTGGGTTGGGTTTTTCTCCTCTTTACATCCAGCAAGTGATCTAATTAGATCTTGGATCACCTGGTCTCCACAGGTCCCTGCTGTCTTGCCGCGACAGCGCTCCCTCTGGTGATCGATCCTGCCCCCAACCTGGCTCCACTGTTGCCATCCCTCCCCGGGCTGCTGTCCCCTCCGAGTCCCTTGACCCTCAGCCCGCAGCTGGGCCGTCACCTCTGTGTTGGTCCACGCTCCCCACGGCTCCGGGAACTGAGTTAAGGCTAAGGGACACAGCTGACCTTCAGCCTTGTTGGGGACAGGTCCAGCTGCAAGGAGGAAAGCGTGCCAGGCTGCGTGAAAGACCTGCAGGTGCGTTTCTCCCCCGCAGGTCTTAGCCCTGTGCAGCTCTGAATTCGTCTCGTTTTGCCAGGTGAAAGCTGTAATGCCTTTTGCCCGCCTAACGCCACAGAAGAAACAGATGAGATAATGGTGACAGTGCTTCGTGGACTGTAGAGGGTTTTACTGGCTATTCCTCTCCTGTCATAAATAACTCTTTATTTCCATGAAGCCCATTTTCAGGTCTGCTACATTATTAGGTCCAAACCCACAAGAAGTGGTCTCTGTGCATCTCTGCCCATCCTGTCCCCCCGCCCCTTCTCTCCATACTGCCCCAGTAGTTTTTTGTTGTTGTTAGTGTCTTAACTTAAAGCTTTTCTTTATTGTAGCTTTACTGACCTATAATTAATATGTGATAGGTGGGGTGTATTTGAGGGCTATAACTTGATGTATTTGGTGGAACTATAACCATAATTAAGATAATGAATATACATTCATAATTTCTCAAAATTTTTTCCTGCCTCTTTGTAATCCCTTCCACCACCCTGGCCCCAGGCAACCACTGAACTGCTTTCTGTCACAATAGATTAGTTTGCAGTTTTTAGGGTATGATATGATAGAATCAGACAGTGCGTATTTGGGGGGGGGGGTCTGGCTTCTCTCACTTATAATTATTTCAAGATTCTCCTGGTGTTATTGCATATATCAATAATTTATTTCTTTTCTTGCTGAGTAGTATTGCATTGTGTGAATGTGCAACATACATTTATTTATGGGTTCAGGAGCATTTGGGCTGTTGCAGTCTGGGGCTATTAGAAATAAAGCTGCTGTGGACATTAGTGTAGACGTCTGTGTTAGTCTATGGATATACATCACTGGTTTTTCTATGTGGGGTTTGCATCCCAAACCTCTCTTTTTCTCTGCTTTCAGATTCATTTTGCCTGAGCAGGAACTTGGACACACTGAGGATGTTTGCATTCCAGCGTCTCTCACTGGTTTAGTCAGAGTCATTTCAGTAGCAGCCCTGCAGCAGCCATGGCAGCAAAGGGTGGAGAGGTGGTGTGGTGAACTCTAACCCTGCACAGCTCCAGCAAACTGGTCCCTGGTGCGTTCCTGATGGCAGATGGGACCGGTGGGAATACAGTGCAGCCACTTTAAGAACAGGCCAGCCAGCCCCAGGCCACTAGGAAGAGAGCCTGGGAGATAAGATAAGGTCCTGGCCCCTTTCAGCCAGTCCTGAGCCCCAGTGGCTGGCCCACTGATAGGCAAACAGGAACTGGGGCTGATAAGGAAGAGGTGCCAGCTATTAAAGCCAGGCTGGCAAGGGGCACAGCAGCCAAGCCCCATACCTGGGGCCTAGAAGGAGAAGGGTATGTGTGGAGTGAGCACATCTTCTATACATTTTAATCGTAGTTATGCTTGTGGTTAAAAATCTCAATGCAGCTCTATTAAAGTCTCTACTTTATGAAAGGTTTTCTGCTTTGTGTGTAGTAAGTGTGCATCAAATGCATGCTGGGTGAATTCCTTATGCTTTGGCTGGTACAGGCTTAGAGACTACTGATTTCTTCCTCAAAGTAGGAAGACCCTGGCAAGGACTTCCTGTGACAAGCCTGGAGCTGCTCATTTGCACATATCTGCATAGATTTGCATGTGTCCTACATGAAGGCACTTTTATGCTGGATTTAGAGTTCCCAAATCAGCTGCCTATTTTTAAAGAGATAAAGAGGAGATTGGTCTCTGCTCATCCCTTTCTAGTTGCTCCCTTCAAAAAGGCAAAAAATGAATTCTGCAACTTTCAAACATAAGGAATACCTGTGGCTGCCCATTCACACAGGGGTGAGCAACTCCTTGCCTGTCTGTTTCTCTTCTTAGCCCCATAAAGTTCATAGTTCCCCAAACTCCTGAGTGCAGTGGGAAGATATTTAGGCAAAGACATCACCTAGCTAAACAGCTGGGAGCTCACATTGCCTAGGAGCCTCCTGGAGTCCTGTCCCTGGACAGAGATTGTTCGAGGTGGCTCCGTGGATTTGAAGGTGGCCTTCCTACTGCTTCTCATCTCAGGGCTGGGGATGCCGTGACTACCTTTGTCTGCATACCCTCCTCCTGGAATAAATAAAAATATCATCCCTCCCCCAGATCCCAGCTTCTCGATTGGCCTGCCAGGCAGATATTTCATAATGTAGGCTCATCCAGTTGGGCATGGCGCCAGAGGCAAGTGCCTCAGGTTGCGAGTGTGCTCCAATCAGGTGGGGCGGCCTGGGAGGGACTAAAGGGCTCTCCCTGTTCACATGGGAGATGGAGGCGTTGCTCAGGGGGGTGACATCAGGGTGGGAGTTGCCACTTCCTTGGGGCTGGGCGAAAGGGACGGGATGGTGCAGCAGCCATCATGAGGCAGCCCAGCACGGAAGGGGTTAAGGCCAGTGAGCATGTGTAGCTGTTAATGATTGCTCCCCACCAGGGACCTGGTGAGTATTAAAGGGAACCTGTTCCCTGTTCCCGAGTGCAAACAGAGACAGGGCTAGAGACAGCAGAGGGGACGCCTGGGGCTGGTGAGTGGTGAGTAAGTGGCTGGGAGTGTGTGAAAGGGTGGGTGGCTTCGGACCAGGTAGCTCGTTATCAACTGCACTGGGCTTTTATCACAGCCAGGTGCAAATCCTTAGTAGGGACCTGATTTTAGACCTCCTTCCTATTTATTAGAAGGAGGGCTTTGGATATAGGTAAGAGGGCAAACTCTATGCCCTGAAGCCGGAAATAATAAACCGGCATTGTCTGTCCTGTGAGGAGATGGAGACAATGGTTGTGCAGTCACTGGAGTCCGTTCTTCCCTCTCCCCGAGCCATTGTCTCCAGAGGGGCTTGGGAGCCCAGGCAGCTGCCCAGCAGATGGGACAGTGTGCTCCTCCAGCGGGACAGAGTGGGGCGGCCTCGCTGGTACAGAGTTGGAGGCAAACTCTTCGCTCATTAAGAAGACAGAGTTGTCATTAGGGAGCAAAACTGAAATCCGAAAGGAAGAGAAGCAGTCTTCTGTGTAGAGATTTCTGTTGTTCCCATCCCCTCATTCCTTTTGGTTTCCTTGTCCCCTCACCCTACACAGTGTGTGTGTGCTCTTTGACCTGGGCATCCTCTCCTGACATGCCAGGCTTGTGCAGAGGGTGTGGGTAGGCATTGCTTGATAACGTGGGAGGAGGTGGAAGCACCGACTTCGCAGCTGGTGATTGTGTGTGTGTGTGTGTGTGTGTGTGTGTTGTGTACACGTAGGTACCCACACATGGCTATGTGATCTTATGCTTTTTTAAATGGTATGACTGTCACTGAAGGGGAGATGTTGACTGTACCCGCTTCATGCCTGGGAGCCCTTTTGTTCCCCCACCTCTCGGGAGCAGAAAGCCTAGATGACATAGTGATGGTGTTAGGCCAGGTCTGGGCAGGGACTCTGGGCCTGCTGGGGGGGAACAGGTGAAGGAGATTTGCTAGTTAGGGCAAACCCAGCCCCTGGTGGCTTTGCTGCAGTATTTCCCACCTGGGCTGTGGATGGGCAAACCGGCTGGGCAAACCGAAACCAGGTATGGTAAGGGGAGGGGCTGGCCACTAGCGAGGGCAGGGAAGAGCTGACAGAGCCAAGTTTCTGGGCATTTGAGGCCAAGAAAGAGGTAAAAGCAGAGCACAGAGAGGAGTGGACATGCTGTGTGGCTGGCATTGTATGCCACCAGGGCAATGAGAAGACAGCTAGCCACACACAGGCTCCGCCTCATGGGGGTGCCACATGCTGCGGAGGGCTTCCTTCACTTAATGCTCTGCTGTTACTCTTGTAAAGCTCTTCAGTGTGAAGAGGGAGCCTAAGTTTTTATTCTGTACTGCGCCCTGCAATTTATGTCGCTGTTCTGAGGCCCAGGCCAAGCCAGAAGTTGCAGCAGGAGAGCAGTCGCTCCCGCACGTGTAGATGTCTTCCCTGTTGGCCAGATGTCACTCTCCGCAGCCGGATTCCATCGCTTCCTTTACTCTGCTGTCCCCTAAGGTGCTCTGTTCCTCTTCATTGCTACCCAGGGTTCTTTCAAGTTTACCACGCAGCCAGGAGGGGATGGAAGAGGCGGCAGTGTCCCTCTGACTCAGCCCTGGCTCTGCACTTGGTGTCACAGCTCTGCCCACACATTGGAGCTACTCTATAACGTATCCCAGAGGCCTGTGCCCAGCAGGGCCATTAGTGACAATACTTTCAAACCCTGGGGAGGAGTCTTAATGCACAGGATTTAAAAACCAGTGGACTATTCAAATGCATTTTGGTTGAACTTTGGCATGCGCCATTTGATTTTTAATTTTTAACTTTTTGTTGGTGGTGGCAAATTTTCTGGTCATTTTGGTATGACTTAGGGCTATAAAGGACTTTGCATTTCCTGAGGACACTGAACATATATCAGCTTCTGAAAGGATGAACTAGTTTGTCTCATAGACTCCAAATATTTGCAATGGGAAGTTGGCTTAGATCAGCTCCATCTAATGGAATATTCTGCAATGAGCCCAGTGTGGTGGCTCATGTCTATAATCCCCGAACTCAGGAGGCTGAGGCAGGAAGATCAGTGTGATTTCAAGGCCAGTCTGAGCTACACAGTGAGACCCTTACTCAGAAAACCACTGAGCTTCAATGAAATGTGGCTCGCGTGACTGAGGAACTAAAATTCTAAATTTATTTAATTTTAAATAAAGCTTGGATGGCCACATATCACTAATGGCCATTAAACTGCATATCGCAAATTTGGGGTAGTGGTACTTACTTTATTAACTTACGGAAAAATTTCTGTGTGCCAGGAATTCTCCCAGATGTTTCAAAGGTCTTAACTTTTGCAGAAACCCTGATACTACTCGAAAACACAGAGGTGTAAGTTAACTTAGTCCAGGTCACCAACGCTCCTACCTCGGAGACTGCTGGCCTTGCCCCTTTCCTCAGGGACATCGCACAGCCTGTCTTTTACTTGCCATTGTGTGATGGCTTTCTTCACAAGTTCTGCGGTCCCTTAAATATCTGTTCTTCCGGGGATGCAGGGTGGCTCACTCAGAACTATGTCCAGCTGGCTTTTCTGGAGCCGGTCAGTTTTGGGCTGTTCCATGGGGAGCCCTTGTTCCTCAGCTCCCTCTGAAGCCTCTCTACAGCAGACAGCTGGGGAGATTCCGCTGCCCCTGGAGCCCTTGCCTGCTCCCCAAGTAGGTGGGAAGTCCCAGCCTCTTCAGTCCTGGCAGAAGGAGGTGTTTGGAGATTCCCAGCATCTGTCTGTCACCTGACTTGCCCCGTGACTCCCAGGTTCAGACGGAGACCAGCTGAGCTTCGCCGGCTGAGGCAGACCGAGGAGCAACACTCAACCTCAGCTCTGCCCTCATCCCACCTGCCGGGCCGCCCCAGCTCCCCACACAGCCCCCCAGGTGGGAGGCCTCTCCCTCCAGGAGCAGCTGTCCTTCCCCCTCCCAACGGCTGCTCCAGGTGATTTACTGCTGTTCTCTTCGCCAGACAAAGCGTCCGCTTTGCAGACTCTCGTCAGAGTCTGACTTGCCAGCAGGGAAGGGGAGGAGCAGATGGAAGCAGCCCACCCTTCCAGTCCCTGGTGAGAAGGCTGAGCTCTGAGCTCTCCTGCCTCAGAAGGGCCCCTGCTCCGAGAACTGCTCCCTCACAGGCCTTCGGTGGGCTCCAGCACAGCCCTAGCGAAGGCCTGGGCAGCGAGCAGTGTGTAGGTGGCCACCCTCCCAGACCTCCACACGCAGGCATCTCTTGTTGGACAGGGTTTATGGGGACCCGACCCCGCATCACACACAGTCCCCAGGCCTGCAGTCCGCAGGTGTTACTGGGAGAAGGTGGGATACTCCCCATTTGTGGAGATGAAGGATTCAGGTCACATGAACCTGCGAGACAGGAACTTTGCCTTATTTCTCCTGTCACTGTGGCGAGGGCACTAGCACCCTCCCCACCATCAGCCTTCTTCATTTCCCTCCAGTGTAGGGACTAACCCTGGCTTGTCCCACCTGGGGAGAAGTTTGCGTTGTCTACTAAACACGGCATCATCCCCTAGTGCCTTTGTTTCACTGCTAAAATGAGGAACCACAGCATAACAGCTTGAGTCTCTCAAACTGGTGGATCAGGAGCAGCGAGGCGATGGTGAGGATGTGGAGGGAGAGCTATCATGCCAGACTTTATTCTTCTCAAAACACTGGCTTTGAAATGCCTTCCCTTGGCGTGGACTGGGTGGATCCCTGCTCTCCACAGGCCACCAGGACCAGATCTGCTGAGTTAGGAACGAGGAGAGATGGTTCTGTGACCTCCTGTGGACCCCGAGGCAGACAGCTGGGCCGCTTCAGCCTGGGGAGGGCAGAGGTTTGGGATTCAACTCAGATCTGGGGGAGGAGGCATAATCTACCGTTGTCCTTCCTGTCACCCTTGGGCCCCTTCCCTGCACCGTGGAGCTGGGTGTGGGAGGGGCTGGAGCTGTTCTCTGTGCTTCTGTCTGGCTCAGGCACTCTGGGGCTGCCGAGGCGGGGAACATGGAGCTGGCTGAGGTCAGCACCTCCTGTCCCCTCAGCAGGAAGAAAATGGCACTCTCAGTGTAAGGAGTTGGGCAGCTCCAGAAGCCGGCTCCCCCCCAGTTCTCCATGCTGGGCCACAGCAGGGGGACCACGCGCCCTTCGTGGTGGTGGCAGCCTGTGATCATCACAGGATGACCATTGGGGCCGACTGCGGAGGAGGGTTCTGGCAGTTAAAAGTCAGGTCACCCCCTTGGGATCAGTGTTCAATAATGTATCCGTCAGAAAGGGCACTGGCCAGGAATTCGAAAGGGGCCTGTGGTTCACACTTAGCCCCTTAGCCTCAGGGTCACAGGAGGTGCCAGTGTTGTGGGCAGTGACCAGAGAGACAGGGGAGGGCAGCACCTGACCAGCCAATAGGAAGGAGCTATGATGTTTTAGTAGCTGATATGGTTATACTGACTATTTGTCCTAGTTATATTCATTTTTCAAGAAGACAAATGGAATTTCATTAAGTAGAATAATTAGCTTATAGATAAGGTAATTCAGGGTAGGGTAGGAGATCAGCAGGAGTTCCCCGCATGCCATCCTTATGCCCTGTGTTGCTCACTCTTACTTACACCTGCGTGCAGTCTCTCATTTGAGCAGGAGACCAGTGCCCTGACCAAAGAGCACAATGCCCTCCTGCCCTTACCCTGCACTGTAGGATTCTCCATCTCCTATGATAGCAGTAGGAGACCATGGAGAGCTTGGCATGGTGGCATATACCTGTAATCCCGGCTACTCAGTGGGTGAGACCAGAGGATTATAAGTATCCAGTCCAGTCTGGCCAACTTAGCAACCTTGTATCAAAATAAAATAAAAAGTCCTGCAGATATACCTCAGTGGTAGAGCGCTTGCCTGCCATGCAGGGACTCCGGTTTCGGCCCTTAGCAGAGAGACAGAGGGACAGAGGGACAGATAGAGACGAGACAGACAAAACACTCACCATGAAAACCTGGAAACCCAGGACAGAGGTGGGGAAACAGAATAGTGTGAGAGGAGGGAAGGGCAGCGGCCTGGGCCCGCTCCCCATGGTGCCCCTGTGCCTACCCAGGCGTAGGACTCTGCTGTCCGAGGTAGCGCTGAGCTCAGGCAGAGTCCCCTGCGTTCCTTAGCAGATAAGGAAGGTATGTCTGACCCTTCAGACCAGAGATGGGGCTGTGGGGGTGGACATAGCATGGGAGACAGCCTAGGCCTTGTCCCCCAGACACTCAGCCCCTTGGCTTGCATTTTAGGGTGTTCCCAACTTACCTGGCGAGTGTACCTTACTCGTACCATTTTGGAAGTAAATAGCAGCAAGGGCCAGGGCAGAGAAGAAAGGGGAGTAGGTACCAGGCCAAGCGAGAGTGGCTGGCAGCTGGTTTCTGCACCTGTGAAGCCGATGTTTTGATCTGAAAACTGGAGAGGGGAAAGGCAATATGTGTTTGTGTGTGTCTGTGCATGTGTGTGCGTGCATGTACATGTGTACACCTAGAGGTGTGGCCATGGCCGTGGCCCTGCCCCCTTGACCTCTTCGTCTTGTGGCAACCATAGGTGGGAAAACAGGGAAGCTTCTGGGGGGAAATTTGGCTGGAAAATGTATTGTTTCCCAGAAATGGCTGGGAGAGCTCTGGAAACATGGTACATCAAGAAGCTGCAGATATAAACCTAGCTGGTTTTTAATTGGAATAGAATTCTGGGGCAGATACATCTCTGTGAGACTAATGAGATCCAGAGGAGATGGGGAGCCGGGGCTGCAGGACCTTCCCTGAGCATGGCCCATCTTGGCTGTCAGGGAGGACGAAAGCAGTGAGATGAATGAGCTTCCACCAGCCCCGCTTCCCACTCCCCCTGTGGTCCTCTCTCCACATAATGAGCTGTAATGCTAGGAGGCAGGGTGTCCTCAGGCTGGGGAAGCCAGGCCAGGGCCAGTTCCCTGTCAGCAGATTCTCAGGAGCTATGGAAATGAAGCAGCTTGGCACAGGGCAGATAACCAGGAGGGACCCACAGGGCGGAAAGATGCGGAATATTTCTCTAGCTGTTCAGTATTTATCACAGTGAGGGCCCTAGGCATCCAGCCTGAGGGTGCAGTAGATGCACGTGTGTGTACACGTGGGCAAACAGGCATGTCCGAAAAGGATCATGAAGACTCTGGCTGACTTTGCTGCTTTTAACTGTGTAGTGCCTGGTCGCCGCTGTGTGGATGGCGAGGATGTGTTGAGCCATGGAAAAGGCCTTCTGTGGTAAGAGATGGGCCTGGAGTACAGAGCCCTGGCTTTCTTCTGGGTGATGGATGGGGGTGGCGTTTCTGGAATGCCTTTTGCCAGTCCCCAGCCCCTGGCCCAAGTACAGCCCCTTACTCAGCCAGTGTTTTTTTTTGTTTTGTTTTGAGACAGGGTCTCGCTTTATAGTTCAGGCTGGCCCTGAGCTCACTATGGTGCCCAGGCAAGCCGCCGCGAACTCAGCAATCCTCTTGTCTCTGCCTCCCTGAGTGCTGGGATGACAGGCGTGAGCCACCACGCCCGGCATTGTGGTATGCGGTGTTGATTGCTGGTGGGAGTGAGTCTCCACGCCCAGCATTATATGTGGTTTCTGGGGTTCGAACTCAAGACCTTGCGCTTGTGAGACAGGCGCTGGAACCACTGAGCTAACCCTCCGGCCCTCAGCCAGTGTTTTTTGATATCTCTTCATTTGTTGTTAAGCAGAATGATCATGGTCACTGTGTCTTATGCATAAGATATTTCACATTTAAAGTTTGCAGCCGTTAGTTCGTAGCATGAGAAGGTACCTCATTTGCACCTAAGGAAAGGCGGGGCCAAAAGACTGAGGTCACACTGCTAATTCATGCTGGATGTTGGCTCAAAGCTTGGGCTGCCAAGTTTTCTCTGCACTAGTGATATTGCTGCCAGGGCCACCGTGCAGGTCTGGTGGATAAGTGACACTACTGGGTGACCTCAGAGCCAAAGGATGCTCCAGCCCCCACCACAAAAATCTCCTGCCTCAGTTTCTCCTTTTGGTTGGGTAGAATTTGAGAGATCTGTTTGGGTCAGAATTTTTTTTTTTTTTGCTTTTTGAGACAGGGTCTCGCGTTGTAGTTCAGGCTGGCCCTGAGCTCACTATGGTGCCCAGGCAAGCCGCCGCAAACTCAGCAATCCTCCTGTCCCTGCCTCCCGAGTGCTGGGATTACAGGCATGAGCCACCACGTCCGGCATTGTAGTATGCGGTGTTGATTGTTGGTGGGCGTGTCTCCATGCCCAGCATTATATGTGGTTACCGGGGATCGAACTCAGGACCTTGCGCTTGCAAGGCAGGCGTCGGAACCACTGAGTTAACCCTCCGGCCCCGGGTCAGAATTTATAACCATCTTACCTTGAGAAATGAGGCCTTTTGATATCCCTAAAGGAAGAATGAGAAAACTGATTCTCTCTGGTTATTTCCCTTTATAATATTCTCCACCTGGTAAGTTCTTCTTGCCATCTGACCTAAAATGAAAGTCTGTCATACTGTGTAGTTGGTGGTGAGGGAAAAAGAACCCTCGCCAGATGCATGGTCTGGTGTTGACTTAACCTGGGGGACTTCAGAGCTCTCTGTGAGCAGGGGAAGCTGCTGAGCCTCCTCTCATCCTACTCCCTGGTGTTGTCTGTCCTGGGCATAAGAGAAAGAACTTAACTTGCAACTTAAGCAAAGGCTGTGTGAGGCCCCTGAGCTCAGCTTGAAGAGAAGAGAGTATTTTTGCTTCCTGGAGGAAGAAAGCTTGTTTTCCCACGGCACCCTGTCCATTCCTCCTCCCATGCAGATGAGCTTCATTTTCTTCCCCTTCTAATGAAGATGGATCAAAGCCAAGCTATATATTCAGGGGGGAGCTGGGCAGGGAAACTGAGTGAAGGAGGCCAGGGGGCAGGAACGGAGCTCGGCACATGGAGAGGAAGTAATTAATTTTAAAGAGAGAGCTAAGATGGTGAGCTCTTGATCACAGACTATCAAACTCCAGATGCAGGTGGCTAAAAATTAAGTCAGAGCATAGAGAATTTCTTTTCTGCGTGCGTTCACCCACCCAACAAATATTTATCGAGCACTTATTATACAGGGGTGGGGACCTCACTCATGAGGGTCCACAATCCCTAACTCTGCAGGGCACTAAAGACAGGAAGAGACTGCAGTCTGCCAACAGAGGCTTCCTGTCACCAGGATAAATCATTTGCGAGAGACCTACTAGATGGCTGGATATATTGACCTTTTGGATTTAGGATTAGTTGTTTAAATATCAGCAGCTGTTGGCCCCAGTTATAACCAACTGGCTTGTCCCCTTGTGAGTTAAATAATAATATCCATTTGCTTTTTCCATGCACTGACTGAGTTGTTCCCTGACCAAGATCTGCCCTCAATTCAGAAAATTAGATTAGACTCTCCCTTCCAGTGTCTTGTTGTGATATCACAGAATTACCATGGCAATAGACTATGATGTCAGCAGCTTGCCTGGTGCTGCTAAAAGAACCACATTGGTCAGAAATGGATTTGTCATGTGAGGACAAAGTGGAATAATATAGAAAGCCAGAGGAACTGAAATTTGATATTTAAAAGAAACCATCCTGGCAGTATAACAGAGGACCTTGGAGCTGCCTTTGTGAGAAGCCTTTACAAATCACTGAGGCACTTGTGAGGGCTGATTAGAAAGCAAGCTTTGCCCAGGGGCAGGGGACAGACAGGTGACCTTCAAAAGTCTTGCAGCTCAAGGATCCTAAGACTTGAAGAACATCAAGAAAGGGAGAGGTCTGACTGACTGACTTTGGACTCTGGAGAATTCAGAGGAATTAACAGCAATGCAGACTCCCTGCTCCTGAGCAGGCCTGACAGTCACCGGCTGGGATTTATCATCTTGCATCTGGAAGATTTGCAGCAGTAAACACAGTGACCCCCTCCCACCCCCATCACTCTCCTCTGCTTTCCTTCCATTTCCCCCGAGCAGAAGGGCTTGGTCTTTGCCACCCGCTCTGATGCTCAACCTCCACGCCCATCCACGCTCTGCCTCCTGGGTGTCCAGCTCCTACCAGGGGGACCACGGCGCGCAAAGGGCATGCGAGTTGCTGCTCAGTCTGAGGGAAGGGTGGCAGGGGCCGATCACCAAGATACTTCATGCATTATGTCTATAGAGAAGGCTGGGCAGGCTGAGAGACGGGAAAGGAGATTTCTTAATTAATCGCCTCTTCCTGGCAGCGGCAGCAATACTAGCCGAACCTGGAGCTTCCTTTAACCCTTGTGCTCACTGGCTCTGAAGGGTCTCTGAGAAGTGAGTTGGCTTTCGGCTCCGGAGCCTGTGTCTGGGCTTGGCAGCCGGGAGGCAGGAGCTCCGTCTCCCTGCAGGTCGGGCTGGCATGAGTTCCTGCCGTGCAGATGGGAATGCAGCCCCACGCGCCTCCGCCCGCCCAGCTACTCTGTGTCCTTAGCTCATTGAGGTCGGACTACCTGGAAGTGGCACACCTGCTCTGTGCATGCCTGTCTCCTCTTCTGCATTTTCTCCTTGGGAGTGTGAACCAGGGGAGGCCTTCGTGTCCTTGCTTATTCCGCCTCCATTCTTTTGACCGGGTGGCATTCTGGCTGAAAGCTAGGAAGCCACAGGCCCGATAGGGCACCCCTGGGTGACCCCTCCCAGCACCCAGCAAAAGCCCCCTCCCTGTTCTCCAGTGCCAGAGCCAGGAAGAGGAGGCATCCAGCAGAGTTTCCCTGCCGCCACTCGCCTGCATCCCTGCCACAGCATTTAGGGTTGGACCGGAGGACTTACTTCTCAGAGGGATGGTAGCAGCTGGGTGGCTGGCGGGTCCACTGAGGCTGCTGAACTGGGGACCAAGCTGCCAAAAAGATGTTGAAGTTTCGGGCCGATCGACGGGTCAGGTAGGGATTCCTTGCACAGACTGGAAATCGGAGCCGGTGGAGCTGGCCCTCATCCTGGTAGGATCTGGGGGCTTTGTGGTGAGGGGTCTGCTGGAGCTGACCCGGGAGGAGAGAGTAGTTAGGTCAATGGCTGCTGCATTGCAGTGGCTGGGAAGGGGAAGCTATTTTGAAATTGGTAGCTCCGGGAGAGAGGGAGGACGTCATTTGTAGGGGTTGCTGGGTAGGAGGCTCTGGGGCAGGGAGTAGACTCACGATGGCTGACGGCAGACTGTATGCGTGGCTGTCTGTGCGTCTGTGTGTGCCGGTGTCTGCGGGAGGCTCCTAGCAGGGCGAGGGGTCCGCAGGGGGTCACGGCGGGATAGGAGAGGGCCGGCTGTCCAAGCCAGCAGGCAAAAGCAAAGAGCTCGGCACCGCAAAGACTTTAGCTGTCACAAACGGCCTGACCCCCCAGACCTGAGGGGAGCAGAGCCAGAGACAAGGGAGCCAAATACTTTCCTTCATCCCTGTGATCAGATTAAGAAGAGCATCGTATCGGGAGGGGTGGGACCTAATGGGAAATGGGGCGTGGATTATCAGCGTGCTAGGGTCAACTTGGGCCCGGTGCGTGCTGTCAAGACTTGGGTCCTACCTGCGAAGTCCGGGCTGTACACCCCAGATTTCCACCTAGGCTGTGGCCACTGCCTGCTGCGAGCCTGTCCCCTCTGTCTTTGGATTATATCTGAATAGGGCTGGTTTGGAAGCAGTAAAAAAAAAAAAACATACAAAAAAACCCTTTGATATTATCTTTAGCTTCCGCAGTCAGCTTGAGGGCTGGGATGCAGGCTGGGCTATTGAAAGAAAGTGTCCAAAAGGTTAATTTCACTCTCTTCAGTGGTGGAAAGGGCGCGCTAAGATCTCCTTCCTCTGGCGGCCTGCAGCGGGTCCAACAGGGAGCTGGCTCTTGGAGTGGGTGCCTCAGTGCTCCATCACAGCAGTCCCTGTCCTCCTGCTTGCTCTCAGGATCAACTGGGACCTGCTCTGGGCTTTCACAGATGTTTTCAAGAAGGCTGGGAGACGAGGACCCCATCTAGCCGCCCGCAGACTGGACCCTTGCGTCTCCTGTGTTCTTACCTCTCCCACGGCTGTGACTTGAGCCTTAGACTCACGGCACCAGCCCCTCCCAATGTCCTCTGGGAGTCCCCAGGGAACGGGCCTGACATTCAGCAGCTGGGAGAGCTTCAGCAGGCTCCAAAGGAGCCTCCATGTCTCGCTCCCCATCTGTCTTGTGTCCCTCATGCCTGGTTCCTGCTCCCTCCTGCTCCGAAGCAGGCTGTGCACATCACACCCATGTGCTGCTGTCCACAGCGAGCCTCCCTCACACCCGCCCGTCCATCCAGCACTGACCTTGACACCTGCCAGCTCCCGAGGTCTCTGTGACATGAGAGCGAAGACCCCGACCTGGCAGTGTGGCCGAGTCCCAGTCCAAGCTCAAGGATGGCATTTCTGGATCTTGCATTTCGTTCAAAGAAAGAGAGAAAGCACCAAGCGGGAGAATCCGAGTCCAAGGTCACAAGAGAGTTCTTTCAGCACATTGTGAGGGAGCATTTTTTTATGTGGAGCTGTGGCAGACGCTGTCACACACAAGCTGTCGCGCATAAAACCTTGACTCTGTTGAACTTGCAGTTGGACAACCTGGTGCCCCTCCCCCCCAGCCAGGATGACTGCTCTCCGAGGTAGTTAGTGCCTATCTGAGCCTGAGGTCTCCAGGAAGTGCTAACATCCACGGGTGTCATTTCTCCTACCCCAACCCTGGTGCCAGCTGCTTCTGCCGCAGCCCAGTTGTTCTTGTCCCCACAGAGGACAGACGCTGCCTTTCACGTGCTCAGCAGTTCCTGTCCCTGCCCAGGGTCTGACTTCCTTCGGGTTAAGTGTCTGCCTTCTACAGCTTTACCACAACTTTTCCCTTTTTTCCTTCTACAGCCACAATGAAAGACGGAACACATTTCGGCACCCAGTGACCAGTCAGGTCCCCGAGGAAAACAAAAAATTTGACTTAAAAACGTAAGTGCGCCGTTTACCTTGCTGCTTGGTGTTTTTGTCCTTCGCCACCAACCTCCCACTGCCACATGAAGCTGGCATGGGGAGGAAGAGAGAGGGAAAAAAAGAAGAGATCTAATCCACCCTCACCTGTTATTTCTGGGACCTGGCAGAGATCAGGCGGACCCTTCTGTGGTTTCAGCTGTGGGAGTCAAAGCCGGCTCTGAGGTTCACACAGCACTGGGGCCTGTGCAGCTGCACGGGGGGAAATGTGACAGAATCGTGAAGGCTCCTTCCTCTTAGGCTCTAATGTGGATCCTGCCTTCCTGAATGAAAGGGGCTGGGGAAGGAAAAAGATAACTCATTGACTCTCACAGGCCACTCAGACACTGTGATCTTAAAGTTAGAAGGAAAAGAAACTCCCAAGTCCCAGAATATAGACTTTTTAAGTAAATGGGCAGGAAAGGAGAGGAGCATGTCTGGAATTACTGACATTTAACCCCAGAAGGGAGAAAGGGGTTGCTGCAAGGGCCGGAGGCCCCACGGTGGCCCTAGGGCTGGGATTCTATGGGGAAGTGGGATGGGGCTTTCCTGTTACTTCTTGGCTCTGACTCATGTCTTTCCTCTGATCAACCTGAAATCAGATTGGCCTTGGACATGTCCAATAAAACAGGCGGGAAACGCCCTGCTACCACAAACAGTGACATAGCCAACCACAACATGGTGTCTGAGATCCCTCCAGAGCGGCCCAATGTCCGGGTAAGTTCAGCCCTCAGGACAGTTCCAGACAGGAAGTGGCTTTAGTGCCGTTTCCTGGGCTCTTGAGGACTCCTAGGAGATCCTCGCCCGCCCAGCACATTCTGTGTCCTGTGGCAGGCGGGTGAGGCGGCCAGGAGGCGAGTCTAGCATGGGAAGGGACTAGCCTCACACCAGAGCCTTACAGAAGACCAGCTTGTGGACCTGGGCCTCTTGTCCTCTCAGTCCTGTTAGCCTTTGGGGCTGGATAATTTTGGGTGCGGCTGCTCTGTATTATCCAGCTTAGGATGTCTAGCAGCACCCCTGACCTTTGTCCCCTGGATGCCAGTAGTCCCCTCTTCAAGTATGGCAGCCGGAGTGTCTCCAGACATTGTCAGATGTCCCCCGGGGAGAAAATGACCCTGTTCTCATTGACAGCTGCTGATCCAAGGGACAGTGAAAGAAGACTCCAATGCAGGCCATGGTGATTAGGAGTTGGAGACGGGAGGAGAGAGTACAAGGGGGAGGAGCCCGGGGAAGAACATCGCAGGAGGCCCGCAGGACCAGGGCTGAGAGTGGCTCTTGGGTTCTGTGACAATATAGCTCTTGGAAGACAAGCTAGAGAGGGCTGAAGAGGGCAGGGGGAGGAGAAAAACTTCTGTTCTTAGAAATTAGGCGTCGATGGCTATACATTCGTGTAATGGAGTATTCTCCAAAAATTGAAATGAACTGGCTCTGCATGACATCTTAAAAACATGATTCTGCAAGTTTCAGAATATGAAAATTATATCACTTATGTAAAATGCACAAACATGAAAAGCAGTCCTGCCTATTTATAGATGCGTCTGCAGTACTAGTGTTCAACCACGGGCAGGGAGGCTCATTTTGGGTCAGTGGTTGCCTCTAGGGAAAAGAAAGGTAATGGGGTTGGAGAGGGCCTCAAAGGGGCTTTTAGATCCTCTTGCCTTGTCTTCCTAGGGAGAAAAGCCAGGTAAAGAGATGATTATTATATTATTCTCTCCTCCCTCCCTCCCTCCCTGCCTTCCTTCCTCCCTCCCTCCCTCCCCTCCCCTCCTTCCTTCCTTCCTTTCCTTCTTTCCTCCCTTCCTACCTTACTTCTTTCCTTCCTTTCTTCTCTCTCTCTTTCTCTCTTTCTTTTTTTCTTTCAAGATAGCGTCTCACTTTGTAGTTCAGGCTGGCTCTGAGCTCTCTATATAGCTCAGGCAAGCCTTGAACTCAGCAATCCTCCTGCCTCTGCCTCCCGAGTGCTGGTATTACAGGCATAAGCCACAATACCTGGAACTGTGGTGTGGTACTGATGGCTGGTAGGTGTGAGTCATTATGCATGGTGGTGTTGTATGTGATTACTGGATCAAACCAGAGACCTTGCGCTTGCTAGGCAGGTGCCAGAACCACTGGGCTAAATCTCCAGCCCTGCTTTATTTTTTAAATAGTGTGTAGTAATTGCATATATTTCTGGGGTTCAGTGCGATAGTTCAACATGGCCACAGAACACATGCTGATCATATCAGGGCAGTTAGTACTTCATTTTCCTTTTTTTTTTTTTTGCTTTTTTGGAGACAGGGTCTCGCTTTGTAGTTCAGGCTGGCCCTGAGCTCACTATGGTGCCCAGGCAAGCCGCCGCGAACTCAGCAATCCTCCTGTCCCGGCCTCCCGAGTGCTGGGATTACAGGCGTGAGCCACCACACCCAGCATTATATGTGGTTACCGGGGATCGAACTCAGGTCCTTGCGCTTGCAAGGCAGGCGCCGGAACCACTGAGCTAACCCTCCGGCCTAGTACTTCATTTTCCTTATCATTTCTTTTCTTGGAGCCTTCCAGGGCTTCTCATCTAAATCTCTGTAAAGTATGGAGCAGATTGTTGTGAGCTGTAGATAGACTGTGAAGGAAAATAGGGAGTTGGGGATTGGAAACTACATTTATAAGATGGAAGAGGTTTGTTGATCAGCTCGAGGCATGAGGGGAATGAACAGTAGCCAGGTTCAGGAGAGCAGGGTGGCCATCCACATTTCAGTAGAGACCGGAGTCAGATGCTGTGCTCTTAGCCTGGATGGGAAAAACCTCTTCCTGAGATGCATTAAAAGAAAGAAAGCTATGTAAAATGGACATGGGTGTCTCAGAAACTGAAGACATCCCCACCTGTGTCCTTGACTTTTGCAAGAAAGGAGGAGATGCAGGGTCCTCTGCTGTGAAGAGGGGCTGGCTTGTGTGCTGACTGGGGAAAGAGGAACAGAAGCCTACAAGGGACACATGAAACATTGCCCTGTGATTTCCCAGGTGTGGCTTGGAAGCTATGGGGGACAATAAGAACAGAAAGGTGAGGTGGAAAGGATGCCCTGAAAGCAGAAGGAGAATGTTGCTCGGGACTTCTCCACCCTTGGGGAGGTGATGGCACATCTCAGCCACTGTCTATAGATTTTTACTAGTAGTGTCTACAAAACAAATCTGCTTCCTAGTTGCAGAGGTGCTTTCTAGGAAAGCTCGACTTCTTGCTTCTCTCTGAGTATTTCCTAAGGACTTGTTACAGCTGGAGCTTGCTGGCTCTGCTGACAGTGATGAGCTTGTGGTGTAGCTAAGGGGACAGAGGTGAGAGGCTGCACAGATGTGCTGGGGGTGGGTTGACAGTTGTTCTGGGACAACCCAGAGGTAGCAAGGAAGAGGGCACGTGCAGCACATGGAGGGACGAGCTGGGAGTTGTGGGTGGACAGAGGCAGATGTTGTCCTCAGCGAGGGAGCACGGCCAGCAGAGGCACAGGAGAGAGGAGAAAGGAGAGAAGCTAAGGGCCAGTGAGCCTTCTAGACCTGCCCCATGAGTTGTGTGAGAACTCAGAACTTTGCTCAGTGATGAAGTAAGACTTTGCTCAGTGAGACCTTTTAAACAAGAGAGAGGCATGATTATAGTGTGCATTAGCATCAGCTTAATTGCCCAGGAGAGACAGCAAGAAGAGACGAGGCCCTGTCCAAGAAAACCAGTGGCATTTGAGAAGAAAGAACAGATCTGAGCCATAGACAGGAGATATACTTGGGCTGGGGGTGTAGCATAGTGGTGAAGCCCTTGCCTGGCACGCACACGGCCGGGGGTTCAATCCCCAGCACTTCAAAACAGACAAGCAAACAAATGCAAAACAATAAAAGTTTGGTTGAAGTCCACCAACACTTCAGAGGAGGAGGGAAGACTGAAAAGGAGTGGCCAGCGATGGAGGTTTTGAAAGGAAAAACAGTCGTGTGAGCCAGAGGAGGCTAGAAAGTCAATACTGCTGGTGCTTTAGGGTCAAGGACTGATTAGCCTTGGGTCAGTGCCTTGGCCAGAGCCATTTCTCAGAGAAGGGAAGAGGTTTTGGAGTAGGGGAGGAGAGGATGGGGGGACTCGCCAGTGGCCTAACCTGAAGAGAGGGAGGTGGCTTGGGCCACCCTTCCCTGGGCCAAGGGTGTGGAAGTATGGGAGAGACCAACGCCTGCAGACACACAGCTTGGTGAGCGCTAGCTGGGGAGAAGCAGCCAGGGGTGAAGAGCACATTGGAGCCGCACTGGAGCGGAGATGGCCAGCAAGGTGAAGTCTCAGAGCAGACACGTCCTCCTTGGAAAGGAGAGTGACACTTCTGGTATGAGGGCAAGAGGCAGAGATAGAAGCTGAGGAATGTAATTTTCTAGGTAAAAGACTGTGAAATTGGAGCAATGCGTGTCTGATTGCCGCAGTTCGCTCTGCTGAGAGGCTAGGCCCTCTTGCGGAGGGGAAGCTGAGGTGGGGTGGGGATGGGGTGGGGGCACAGTCGCTCTCTGGGCTCAGCGGTCCAGGCTCTGGAGCCACCCGTGGCAGTGACCTCATCGGTGCCGCAATGAGACTGTTTTTGCTCCAGCAGCACCATAACCTGGCTGTGAGTACAGGGAGGGTGGGTAATTTGACTAATTTGGAATATTGGATTTCAGAGAAGATGAACAGAAAGACAATGGAGGGTAATAACTAAAACCAGGAAGTACCTGATGTGTCCAGAAAGAAAAGATCTCACGAGGTGGAAGAATGGTGACGCTGAGTGAGGAAGCCCCGAGGTAGAACAGTGGTCTGAAATAGGGACTCGAGAAGTGGAGGTGTTGCAAGGTGGCTTGGGGTGCACATGGGAGCTAAGCTGTGGCTCTGAGAGTTGAGGGCGTTGGGTCGTATGAGGTGAGGGACTGGCTGGGCCAGCGGCCCAGAAGTGAGATCCACACAGTGATTTTGAGACTGATGGTAGAGAGAGTGGCTGAGATCAGAATCCTGAGACTCCAAGAGGATGGTCTCAAAGCTGCTCGTGGTGAGAAGGGAGGCAGGCTGTGCTGCTTCAAGGAAGGCTGTGTGGTGTGGCCTTGTCCGCAAGGCTTTGAGGAGCTGCCGGCTGTGCGGAAGACTGAGCAGGATTCAGAGGATGTGACGAAGTCAGTTCGCTCAGATTCCCCAACACATCGTGATGGAAGTGGACAGGATGGAGAGTAGAGGAAACCTAGGCCAGGGGTGAAATGAGCAATCTTATTTTCTAAAAAACTCTGAGTTAGTAACAGATTCAAGATTCACACCTAGGCCTCAGTGTAAGGGTTGGGGCAGGGCTGGGGCTCAGCAGCACAGTGGTTGCCCAGCAACCAGGCCCTGGGATCCGTCCCCAGCATGGGAGAGAGGAAGGGAGAAGGATAAGAAAGACAAGTACAGCCCCCAGGAAGCTCCCTTGTGGATAGAGCAGAGAGGGGAGGGAGGGAAGCGGGGCCAGCTTCTCTCTGCCTCTCCAGGCAACGCGGACATCCCGCAAAGCCATCGCTTTTGGCAAGCGCGCACACTCCATGAAGCGGAACCCCAATGCTCCAGTCACCAAGGCAGGCTGGCTCTTCAAACAGGTGAGCCCACCCTGCCACTCTTCCCACCGTGACCACCTGTCTGCTCATGGCTTTGTGGCTCCCTGGTGTCCACAGCAGAGCATGTATGTTTTGGAATGTCCTCCCACTATCTCTGTGAATGAGTGTCCTCATCATGTGAAGTCTCTAAAAAGTTGAGCATTTCCCAGAGTCACGCAGAGTATTGAGGCTGTCAAGTGTGGGAGCCCCGGTGGGTCCTGAGGGACAGGCACAGTGACCAGGAAGGGGTCCTGGGTTCCCAGGCAGGTCAGAGCAAACCACTAGCTCTCTCTCTGCAGGCCCCTTGCTGTGGTGAGGGGTCCCCTTCCAACCCGGGGTCCACTAACTCACTCCTGGTTGACTGTCACGTGCTCGCCTGCCCTCCTCTGTCCCTCATCCTGACTCATCTCTGTCCCTGAGAGTCAGAGTGACAGAACAGGAAGGCGTGGGCAGCAATCTCATGTAAGTCCTTGCATCTGAGCGCTCGAGTTGGGACAGTGCAGCCATGTGTTGGTGGCAGGGTTGCCATGGGTGTGACTCCTGCACACCGGCCCCTGCCTCTCACAGCTGTCTCCCTGTGTCCTGCAGGCCAGCTCCGGGGTGAAGCAGTGGAACAAACGCTGGTTCGTGCTGGTGGACCGCTGCCTCTTTTACTACAAAGGTGAGCTGGCCCAGGGCCACCACGCCCTCTCATCCTGCCCTGGCACTGGGTCCTGCTTGGGGTGGGCATTGGATGAGAAGTCTCCGCGTCTGGCTCCTGGCAGCAGCAGGGCACAGCGCTCACTCACAGTCAGTCCCTCGTTCATGCAGTGCTGTCAGCAGTGTTTACGATGCTCACATGGTGTCAGGCTGAGCACTGCATCCCAGCTGGTGACACCAGGGAGACAAATGAAATGGGAAAGATAGGAGAAGTGTGAAGGGGAGGGGCCCACGAGGTACTAACAGGAGGTCACCCATTCTTTGAGGTTTGGGTGTTAATCTCCTGTCCCACTGGTCAGTCCCTGAAGGTGGGGTTTTTTACCGATTTTGTTCTCTAGAGTGTACAGTGCCCAAGAGAATGTGCAGTGTACAGTAGATGTCCAGCTGACACTGACTATGTGAATAAGCCCATTTCTACCCTCGCCACACCCCACACTCAGCCCTCGTCTCTCCCACCCCCAAAGGGAAGGGTGAGATCAGGTCACTGGCGCAGCCTCCTCTTGGAGGTGTCTGGGAAGTAAATGCGCAGAGTAAGGGCCGCCAAGGTAATGGTGGCCTCCTATCAGGGCCGAGAGGGAGCGGGAGCAAGAGGTGTGGGGATGAGCGGCAGGGGCGATGGTCTAGAAGTGAGAGAGGCTGTGTGCCCTGCTTCCTCAGGCTCCTCGGAGCAATCTGCTGAATCATTAACCTTGGCAAACAAAGGTTGTACCCAGTGTCCCTGAGCCCCCCACTGGCACCCACTGACCCCCCAGGGGGAGAAGTGAAGCAGGGCTGGATGCAGGGCCATGTGGAGTAGAATCTTCCCAGGTGCCAGCTGGGAAGTAGGACTGCCCTGGAGCCGGTGGGACAGAGCCCTGTCCCTGCAGAGGGGGCAAGATGGATTACAAAGAGGGCGCTGTCCACCTCGCAGTGGCCTCAGAGCAGCCCTCGGCTTCGTCCCTGTCCTATTGCTGGGCAGTTTGTCAGGGAGAGAGGTCTGTTTTGGTCCACGGTCCTGCAGACCGGGAGAGCCCAGAGCATGGTGCTGGCTGCTGCCTGGGCTCTGGAGAGGCCTCTGCACCTCATCTCATAGCAGAAGCAGACACACAGGTACGCGAGGAGAAGACAAAGCCTGAGTGTGCTGTGGCTTTGTAACAACCTGCTCTGAAGGAGCCGTGCCGTGAGAAGGGCTTCATCCCTCCTAGGCCCCACCACCTCTGAGCCCTGCCACTTTGAGAATCTGATTTCAGTCTGAGTTGTTTTTTTTTTTTTTTTTTTATCGAAACCACAGTGTCCCTGAACCCTGGCCTGCACCCTGCTAGGAAGGGTACCATTTTCTCTTGAGTCAGCTCCAAGACAGGCCTTTCAGCATCCCCAGCCCAGGGGACAAACAGCAATCTCAGAGGAAAAGCTAGGCCCTTGCTGTGTATGTGTTTGTCCCCCACCTGTCGTGTAGAGCACCCTGCCCTGTCTGGCCTCCTGCTGACAGCTGGGCTGACAAGCTAATCCTTCAGGCTCCTGTGCAGAGCAAGAAGAATTATGTAACGGCCCGATTGTTAGCTGGACCCTGGCACCAGAGGGTTGGGGATACCAAGCCGGAGCGTGCTTTCCTAAGGGAACACAGGGGTCTGCAGCAGGCTGCTGGGTAACCCAGAGGATCCAGAGAATAGAAGGAGGGCAGATATCCACCGGGTAATAACTGCCTCCTCATGGCGTAGTTGGGAGTTGAGTCCAGTAAGTCATCTGACTTACACCAGTGTCGAACCCAAGGTGAGCACCCCGAGGGTCAGCCCCAACTGTGTATCTGTGCACCAGGAGAACATAAGCACCGGGGGTGGGGGATCCCACCTCTCTTCATGACCACTCTGTCCAGCCTCTGAAACAGCATCCGCGGGACCCTGGTGTGTGAGCAGCAGCAGGGGCTGTCAGAAATTCACTCACACGTACCCCTCTCTGATCTCCCCCGCAGATGAGAAGGAGGAGAGCATCCTGGGCAGCATCCCGCTCCTGAGCTTCCGGGTCGCAGCTGTGCAGCCCTCTGACAACATCAGCCGGAAGCACACATTTAAGGTCAGCCGGCCTCCTCTCCAGGGTCTCGTGCGGGGACCCTGCTTTTCTAGATGTGAGGGACGGAGGAGGCTCAAGGGCACCTCCCCAAGGAAGCCCACGTGGCAGTATGTGTTATTGTGAGGCTAAGATGAGACTGTGCTGGGTCCCCTCCAGGACCCAAGGTGGGTGTTTCCACTAGGTGGGCCAGGAGAGCTGTGCCTCACCAGTGCCATGTTTTCTGCTGGGGCCTCCTGCCCAGTGGTCTGCAGGGGTGTGGGCCTTGGGGTTCTGAGATCTTTTTTGGGAAATCCACCCTGCCCCTTGGATCCCCTGGGGCTCAAATTTCAACCTTTAGAGAAAATTAGGAGCTGTATTTCATTCTGATCTGAGCTTCAATCTTTATATAGACAACAATTCAAGAGAACAAGGGCCCGGGCAAATGGGGCCCGCTGCTGCTCAGTGTCACTTCCTCATGGGCCCCGGGGGACCCACCCGGCACAAGCCTGCTGCAGCTGGCTCATCCTAGGCCAGTGTTTTTCCACCTTTAAAAATTCATGACCCATTAAAAACTATAAAAATCCCATGCCCTTTTTGTATTTTGTGATGCAAAGACCATACGTTTCTCTTTGCTTTCCAAATATATAACATCAACTATGCATTTTCTTAGGACAAAACCCTTCCTCCCTCAGTTGGGAATCTCTGTCCAAGTCCCTTAAAACCAAAGCTGTGCTGTGAGATGATAGGACCTGCAAGTCACAGCAGTGCAGGAGCTGAGCTCCCGGGCCCCCTGTCCAGATCGGTCACTGGCCACAGAAGAGAGGTGGAAACTCTCAGATCTCATAGCTCCTGTTGCAGGGAACGAGAAGGGGCTCATTGGCAGAGAATTCCTTTCCAGCCTCCCGGGGGTCTTATGTGGCAGAGGTGTGAACAGAATGAACAATTAATAAAACTCTGACTCCAGGGAGCTGATTCTAGCTGGGGAAATAGGAACAAGCTATTTAACCAATAACAAACGGTCCTTTTGCACGTAGATACACACACACCATCCCCTCTCCACCAGACCTGTCAAAGACACACACCCGGCTTAGAGCATGGCCAGATCCCAGCATCAAAGAAACATTTCAGAGCGATGACACACAGTCCTGCCCCTCAGCCCAGAGGTCATGTCTGTGCCCTGCAGCCCCTCACCTCCAGCACCCCCCTGTCCCTTGTCCTGGTTGGCACTGCCCCTTTAAGGCCCGGCTCTGTGGCCCACAAAGGGTTCTGACTGTGGCTATTCAGCTGCCCTTCCCAAGGGAAGGGAGGAGAGCTGAGACAGACGGGAGGCTTGTCCTGCTGTGGCCACCAAGCAAAATGCTTGGAAGGCGAATAATAAGGAGCCAGGAACAGTTTGGCCTAGGCTGCTGATGAGTGTTTTAACCTCTTCCTAACCTGGCTGACCAAGGCCGTGCCTGGGGAGACCTTCCTAGTTCTGGGCCAGCACCCCTCCACTCCCTATCAAGAGCCTTGCTTTTTCCCAGGCCCTCTGCCTTCCCCTGTCACACACATATGTTCCCAGGCCTGTGCTGGCTCCTTGTTTCCCGTGGCATGTTTTGCCCCATTGTGACCGTGAGCTCAAGTGCAAGAGCGTGTCCAGGCCTTTCTTGTGCCTGGTGCCGGGCACCAGCAAGCTGTGCACACCGGCTGCTCTCCGGCCGCTCACTGAATCAGTGGATTCATTTGCTGCTCGCTCCCACCGCCCAGGCCATGCAGCCTGTCCTCCCGTGCCTTCTGCCCCTCTACAATCAGCCTGTGTTTCCACTAGAGGCTCACTGGGCATCAAGCCTCCATTCTTGTGTGGTTTCAAGTCCCCATGGCCTCCTGACAGCTCTGCTGGCTGCCCATCAGCCCCTCCCTAGCCTCTGCCACACTATCCTCAGCCACATGCTGGGCCCTGGGCTGGAGGGCTGAGACCAGCCAGCGGGATTAGAGGAAGGAGGCCCATCCCTGCCCCTTGCTGGGGAAGGGGTGGTGAGGCTGGGCTGGCTGCAGTTCAGAGAGCCTCGTGAAGGTTGGGCCAGGGAATATCTGCAGGTTTGCATTTGAGATTGCCGTTTGCAGAGTGCTAGGGCCATCAGGGTCCCTGGCCCTCTCCTTCCCAGCCCTAAGACCCAGGTTTAGTGCCTGAGGAAATCAGAGACCAGAATGAGGCTCTCTTCTAAGTAGCATCACATCTGGATCCCTCCCATTAAGTGTGATAACCAGGCTACCTGGCTTGGGGGACTGTAGAGGGTCTCACCTGGAGAGCAGGCTGGGGCTCCAGAAAAAGTGGAGGACTATGGCCTCTTCTGCCTGTGGCCAGAGAACCTTGCGTGTCACCCAGACACCTTCTTCCCAGAGTTGATGCATCCATTAAGGCCACAGTGAAAAAGCAACCTGCTGGCAGCAGCAGAGTGACCCGGAGCAGAGAGGGGTCAGCACGGGGGCCCTGCCCAGACTCCCGCGGTGCCCGCCCTCCACGCACCACCCCTTGGTGGGCTGAGCAGGTACTGTGGGTTGCTGTCTGTCCTTCCCTGCAGTGACACTGAGCAGGAGGGACAGTCTGAGCCTCCCCGTCCTTCTCACCTTTTCCTGCCTCATGTCTGTCTCTTCCTCTGGTGTTGGTTGACCTGTTCTCTGCTTCTCCTCCTTCTGACCACCTGAGGACCCTCCTCCGACAGGAGCTCCCTTCAGGGTCCCTGCTGTGCCTGCTCCTGCCCACCAACTAGGTAGTGTGCCCATCTGTACGCCAGTGTGTGCCCATGCATGCCTGCGGTGGGGCTGCCGTCTCCCTGCAGGAGGAGTCAGGCTGGCTTCTCAGCAGGGTGGCTGGGGTGAGAGTAATGAGCATGCGCCCTGGAGGCTATCACTGCAGCACCTCAGGGAATTGTCACTTGTGGGATTGGAGGGGAGGGGGTGTGATAATTTTCCCTCCTGCTTTTAATCACCTCAGACGGGACAGGTAGACTTGCCTGGCTTCTGGGTGGCCTGGTGGCATTGGAGACCTAACCAAGGCAGACATGTGGATGCCAGCTGGGGCCCATGGGTTGGGCAGGGATTACGCTCCTTGCTTTGGTGCTGAGCTCTGGCCCGGGGAGAGCTGCAGGCCCAGGAATGGCCCGACTGATTGCTTCTCCTGTGGGTGTTGGTGTCCTCTCCCTACAGGTGACTGTGTGCTGGGTAGATGAGGCCAGGGCCAGTTCCACGCACTGCCTCTCCCCGCAGGCTGAGCATGCTGGTGTCCGCACCTACTTCTTCAGTGCCGAGAGCCCCGAGGAGCAGGAGGCCTGGATCCAGGCCATGGGGGAGGCTGCCCGGGTACAGATTCCTCCAGCCCAGAAGTCTGTCTCCCAACCTGTGCGTCACAGGTGAGTGCCAGTGGACCTGGCATGGGTGTGAGGAGGGAGACATGGAAGAGGTGCCCAGTGCTGTGCTGTGCTGTTGCTGAGCCTGGGGTGCTGCCGCAAATCTCTGGAGAGGAGGCTGGGCACCAAATCCTTGCCGCCAAGCAGAGGTCTAGAAGGGGATTGCAGAGCCTTGGTCTGGCTCTAGGTCTTGCCCTACCTGGCTCCTCCTCTTCTCTTGGAGCTGAGGGAAGCCACAGAGAAGCCAGGTTCCTTTGGGCCTGGTCAGGAGCCAAGGTGAGGGCCACGTGCTCATTGTTCCCAGCCTTGTGTGTTAAGGACGGAGCCTTTGGAGGAAGAGGGACTCAGGTTTGCTTCACGGGGTGGCCCTTGGCTGCAGTGTGACCTTGGTGTAAGTGACTTAATCTCTCAGAGCCTGAGCTTTCTTTTCTGCTAGGCAGCAGTTGCATTCTTATCGCACAGGCTGGTGTGAGAGCTGCAGTGTCTGTGACACACTTGATGTGTCGCAGACACTCAGCATATGGCTTCTCTCAGCACCCGCCAGTCCACAGTCTCTGTGCCCGTCTATCTGTCAGCTGGGCCTAGAGCCTCGAGTTAGGTGTTAGCAGGGAGCCAGAAGAGCAGAGTTTGCAGTACAGACTCCAACTTTAACCATGTGTCTCAGAGAGGTTTACTCAGCAGTGGCTCCACAGGGAGGCCTGAGTCTTCCAACCTCAGGAAGCTGTTGGGAGACAGCTGTCAAGAGGCCTCACTCTGTGCATTCCAGTTCTCCGGGAAACACTTCGGGAAGCACTTCGTGGCTCAGCTCAAAGCCCTCCACTGCCAAACAAACAAAAGAACAGAAGCTCGTTTGTTTATTTCACTGTGTATCTATTTATTTATTTTATTTCTACAGTACTGGGTATGAACGTAAGGCCTTCACACTAAGCTACCTCCTAACATCATCCCCTGCCCCTCTTGGAGATGGGGTCTCATAAGTTACTAAATTATCCAGGCTGGGTATAAGCTTGTAATCCTTCTGTTTCAGCTTCCTGGAGGCAGGGATTGCAGATATGTGCCCCCAGCCCCAGATTTTTATTTTACACATACTTACTGTGGTTATAAATGTGTGCATTCGGGCTGGAGGGTTAGCTCAGTGGTTCCGGCGCCTGCCTCACAAGCGCAAGGACCTGAGTTCGATCCCTGGTAACCACATATAATGCTGGGTGTGGAGACATGCCCACCAACAATCAACACTGCATGCCACAATGCCGGATGTGGTGGCTCACGCCTGTAATCCCAGCACTCGGGAGGCAGAGACAGGAGGATTGCTGAGTTCGCGGTGGCTTGCCTGGGCACCATAGTGAGTTCAGGGCCAGCCTGAACTACAAAGTGAGACCCTGTCTCAAAAAATAAAAATAAAAAAAAATGTGTGCAATCCTGTGCCAGGTGCTGGGGATATAAGGAAGGAAAGGCCACCGAGTTCCTGCCCCAACAGAGCCTGTCGCTAATGGAAAGTCCATCCCAGAAGGACCCTGCTTTGGGGAAGGGAAAGAGGCATGTTTATATGCCCATGAATTTGGGAGCAGCAACTTCCGTCCCTGTTGCCCGCTGTGTTTTATCTGCTGTTTTGGGGGAGGGGTGGGGTGGTGTGTCACACATCTGCTGGTGAGGAGCCCAAAGCTTGGGGAGTTGAGCAGCTTTCCGAAGAAGAGGTGAGCTATAGCAGCCTCCTGGCTAAGCACAGTTACTGTCATGAAACTTCAGAATTGCACCCACTGAGTTTGAGTTGGGGAAGGATTCTAGAGGTGATGGGCCCCAGTGAGCCGAGTCTTGGTCATAGTTGAAGGCTGGGCTCCTCACAGGCAGCAGTGGGGAGTGGACCTGACCTGAGGAGACCCGGTGGCCAGGACCACCCGGGCAGGCATGGGCAGGACTATTCTGTGTTGCATAGTAATTGCCCGGGCTGGAGCAGGGAGATAAAGACTCAGACCTAGAAGGTGTGATAGGAAGAGGCTGCACCCCACTCCTCCTTCCCAGTCTGCCACCTCCCACCTGCCAACTCCATGATGGGGTGGAGTCATTTATAACATCTCCCTTGGCACCCTGCAGCCATGAGAAGCCAGACTCCGAGAATATCCCACCCAGCAAACACCACCACCAGCCACCTCACAATAGTCTCCCCAAGTCCGAGCCGGAGGCCAAGACTCGAGGGGAGGGTGATGGCCGGGGCAGCGAGAAAGCTGAGCGGAAACCTGAGAAGCCCGAGGTCAAGAAGGAGCCTCTGGTGAAAGCCAACGGCATCCCAGCTGGACCCGAGCCGGGCTCGGAGCCTGGCAGCCCCTACCCTGAGGGCCCCAGAGTGCCAGGGGGCGGGGAGCAGCCAGTTCAGCCCAATGGTTGGCAGTATAGCTCCCCGAGTCGACCAGGGAGCACGGCTTTCCCGCCTCAGGATGGGGAGAATGCAGGGCATCGGCGGAGCTTCCCACCACGCAACAACCCCGACAAAATCGCCCAGCGCAAGAGTTCCATGAACCAGCTGCAGCAGTGGGTGAACCTGCGCCGAGGGGTGCCGCCACCCGACGACCTTCGGAGGTGAGGCTTGGCTGGGTTGGACAGGGCCTGGGAAAAGGTTTAGCCTGGTGGGAACCTGGAAGCCAGGCTAAGCCTGGAATCAAACAATCCCATGATTCCCGGCTTGCTCAGGTTATTCCCCACATCGCAGTTCCATCTTTAGGGTTTGTCTGTTGCCCCTGGCTCTTGGCTTTCTTTGTCTCCTTCCTTCCCAAAGGACAGAATGGCCTAATACAGGGTGTTGGAAGTCCAGGCACCTGGCAGGTTTGGGGAGAGCCTCAAAGCTCTTCTGGTTTACACTCCATGCTGTGGGACCTTCATTATCTTGTCTGGTGTCACTGCCCACACCAGACCCACTGGCTGCTAAACCCACCCAGTTTGTCTGTGAACAGTTCTGTTATTTTAGAGCTATTATTTACAGGAAATTTTTTTTTCTTGAGACAGGGTCTCACTTTGTAGTTCGGGGAGAGCCTCAAAGCTCTTCTGGTTTACACTCCATGCTGTGGGACCTTCATTATCTTGTCTGGTGTCACTGCCCACACCAGACCCACTGGCTGCTAAACCCACCCAGTTTGTCTGTGAACAGTTCTGTTATTTTAGAGCTATTATTTACAGGAAATTTTTTTTCTTGAGACAGGGTCTCACTTTGTAGTTCAGGCTGGCTCTGAGCTCACTATGTAGCCCAGGCAAGCCTCAAATTCAGCAATCCTCCTGTCTCTGCCTCCCGAGTGCTGGGATTACAGGTGTGAGCCACCACGCCCGGCACTGTGGTATGTGGTGTTGATGGCTGGTGGGCGTGAGTCACCACACCCAGCATTCTATGTGGTTACCGGGATCGAACTCAGGACCTTGCGCTTGCAAGGTAGGCGCCGGAACCACTGAGCTAAATCTCTGGCCTACAGGAAATTTTTTGTTGTTTGTTTGAATTTTGAAGCAGAGTCTCACCATGTAGTCTGGGCTAGCCTTGAATTTGCAGTCTTCCTGCCTCAGCTACCTGAGTGCTCAGATTACAAGTGCGGACTGCAATACACATAGCTAGAAGTTTTCTGTGTATTCTGTTCATTTTTTATTTTTAAAAAAACCAATGCAATTCATTGGTCCTAACACTTTCTCAATGACCAATTTACTCCTCTATCTAATGACTGATTTTCAAATATTTGAGGACATTAATTAGGCCTGATAATGTTCCTTAGGACCCTGATAATATTCCTTAGGGCAAATGAATTGGCCCGCTGCTTCTTTGGGTGGGTTTAGGGGTCCTTTACCAGCCTCATGCAGCCTGGGTTTAGGAGAGACCTGCCCCCTAGTGGCTGGTCTGCAGCTCACACTGGTGGCAGAGCCGTTTCAGGACAAGTCCCAGGAAGCTGCCCGTCCTTCCTAACCTGGCTCATGCAGCTGGGCTGCTGCCTTTTTCTCCCTTGCCTGCTGCCCGCTTTCAGGTACCCGTGACACCTGGGTTCTTTTTCTCTTGCCTCCCTGGGAAAGACTCGTGGCAGATTGGTTCACACTCCAGTGGAGACAGCTAGTAAGGCGGACAGTTCCCTTCCAGAGATTTCATTTTAAAGCGACAGATTGAAGCTCAGTGGTGCTATTTCTGGTTACAAAGAGCTGTAGGAGGACGGGTTTCCCTCACACTGGAATAAACCTCAGGCCCTGCCTGGGCAGAGATCCCCCCTGTGCTCATTCACTGGCCTATGACCCATCCCCCTGTTCCCTGTTCAGTACCTGCTCTCTCTGGGAACGTGGCGTGAGGCACGGAGGATGGACAGAGACGCGGCTGTTATGCCTGCTGTCCTCACACTGTCCTTCCTCTTTCAGCCCCTCCAGGTTCTACCCGGTGTCCCGCCGGGTCCCTGACTATTATGGCCCCTACCCCTCCCCGTACCCCGACGATTACCAGTACTACCCACCGGGAGTGCGGCCTGACAGCATCTGCTCCATGCCCGCCTACGATCGGATCAGCCCGCCCTGGGCCCTGGAGGACAAGCGCCACTCCTTCCGCAATGGGGGCAGCCCTGCCTACCAGCTGCGAGAGTGGAAGGAGCCCCCGGGCTATGGACGGCAGGATGGCACTGGCACCGTCTGGATCCCCAGCCCCTCCCGGCAGCCAGTCTACTACGATGAGCTGGATGCTGCCTCTGGCTCCCTGCGCCGCCTGTCCTTGCAGCCCCGATCCCACTCCGTGCCCCGCTCACCTAGCCAGGGCTCCTACAGCCGTGCCCACATTTACTCCCCGGTCCGCTCACCCAGTGCCCGCTTTGAGCGGCTTCCACCTCGCAGCGAAGACATCTATGCTGACCCCGCCGCCTATGTGATGAGGAGATCCATCAGCTCCCCCAAGGTGAGCCTCATGGCCTCCTCCTTCCTCCTCCCCGTGGAGAGAAGAGGTGGCGATGCGGGGACATGGGCCGCTGGCTGCGTGTCACGGGACTGGAGATCCGCCCGGGCCGGCCCTGGCCCACGGTTCCAGCCCAGGAGAGCTGCGAGGGGGGTTGCTGTGGCCTGAGTGGGAACTGTGCTCTCTGTGCCCATCTCCAAGTTGTACCAGGAATTGTCCTCTCCACAACAGGCCAGAGAGGGTCTGTCTCTTCCCATTTGGAGGATTTAGACAGGTTGTTGCATGGGGGGCTGCTGTCCATGTTCGTTTGAAATCTACTCTGGCCCAGGATGCAGACATCCCTAACCTTGAGCTGCAGATGGTGGGGAAGTCCGTGTCCTAGCCGGACCCTCTCACCTCTGCACTCCCCTTTCTCTTCCAGTATGATTACCTGGGAGACAGGCGGCCAGTCCCTGCAGGACTGTTCCCCTACAACTACCCACCATCCCCCACGGTCCACGATAAGATGGTACGTCCTCTCCCCCCACCGCTCTGCCTCAGGACCTCTCCTCCTGCCTCCACCCAAGGCAGAGCTGAACAAGCAAGGGTACCCTGTGCCCAGTGCCTCGACTCTATGTTTTAAGCAGCCTCTGGATACCTCCTCCCTCCCAGCCAGATCTCTCCCCCTAGTCTAGAGTGCAGTGCCAGGGCAGAGGAGAGGGACGAAAAGTGAGCATGTGTAATGTCCTGGTTGTGCCAACCTCAGCACACCTCTCCTCTCCAACATGTACGAGCAGGGGCAGGACAAGGCCCTGGATTGTGAAGGGGGCCCAGAGTCAGCCTAGGACTCCTAATAGCAAGCAAGAGCTTCTAGACATTTCTTCCCCAAGTGTGTTTGCTTCAAGTTTGCCCTTTGCCTGATACGCCATCTTTGGGCCAGAGACAAATGATTGAGGGGGAAAAGATTTTTTCATACTAGGAGTGTGCCTGTCATGGGAATGTGTTCCTCTGAGAATTGTCCACCCACCTGGACAGCTAGGGGCAGATGCTCCATTTGAGTGGGATGAGGGGAGCCACAGAGACCAACAGGCAAAATCTTTGTCCCATACACAGCATCAGGCCGCAGGAGACCCCTCCCTCCACTCCCATTCTCGCTTTGCCAGTGTCCAAACTCTAAGGCCCCACAGCACACGTAGCCCTCTGGAAGCAACTGATTTTCCCAGAAAACTTAGGAACACCTGCTAACAAGTGCTGATTCGATTGCTTCGGTGGTGCTTAATGCCCCCAGACAGGATGAGGTGGACCTGGGAGTGATGACATTGGGGCCTGGAGTGTGTCTCTCCTCCTCCTCCTCCTCCTCCTCCTCTTCCTCCTCCGCCTGCCTCATCCTCAGCACCCACTTGCCCCAGAACTCCTCGTGGGTCAAGGGAGGCTTCTCCCAGTCCTTGCCCAGCTAACTCTTAACTGCTCTGCTTCTTTTTTATTGTTTTCTTTTGTGTGTTCCTGTTTGTTTGTGTTGCTGGTTGGCCCCTTGGCCTCGGGCTCCGGGTAGGATGAACTTTTAGATCTTCAGTTGCAAAGAAACCTAGAGTATTTGGACCAGCAGGTAGGCAGAGCTGGTGCCCTTCACCATCCCGCTGCCCTCCTGTCCTGTCTCCCTTTCCTCCCCAGCTCCTCATCCTCCAGCCATTTGATAACCTTTGTTGGTGCCTCAGGACCCAACAAAGTGGCTTATATTTTGTTTTGCTCTTTTCATCCTTCCTCTTCACAGCCCTTTTAGCCAGCTGGGGGTTTCCTCAAAAGGGCACATGAATAATTAATGCCAGCCCATATTTCTCCAGTGTTCAGCCCAGACGGGGCTGGTGCTGAATTGTGTTTCTGCCAGAGAAAGGAGGGAGAAGTGAGACGGGGGAACTCTGGGTTTGGGCCTCACATGCTAGGGATTTAGTTCAGCCTGAATCTGCAAAATCATATATTCCACAGGTTGTTGTTAAATTCTGTGATTTGAGGCAGAGGCTTATAGACCTGCCCTAAGATTAATCCAATACATTCATTCCCCAACAAAGGTTTCGCACACACAGCCTGTAGTCCTGGGAACTCAATGAGGTAGACAGAGGCAGTAATATTAACCTAGTTGGACAGTCAATATTAACCTAGTTGGAAGTGTCTGGCTGCCTGGGCACCGGGATGCAGAGTGCTTCCCTCAGCCAATGTTGCCCTCTGCAGCTAACAGGCCTGCTACAGTCACTCACTTCAGACAGGTAGCTGGGCGGGCAATGTGCTGGTGCTTCTTTGCGCACACTCTTATGTCCAGGTCTGTGCTACAAAGCATGGGGGACTCAGGACTATGTGGTCTTACCCCGCCAGCCACCTCGGATGGTGCCAGTGACACTGGTGGTAAATAATGACCACAGCTCTGTAGTTTGTGCATTCCCTGTGCCTCCTACTACTCTGAGCTGTATGACCCTTGCTTACCCAATCGTTATTATCTCCACGATGGGAGCTATTATTAGCTCCACTTTTCTAAATAAAACACAGACACATTAGATAACATAGCAGGGACACCACCCAGGGAACAGCAGAGCTGGGAATGTGACTAAGGTTTTGACCTGGTTCAGAGCTGAGGAAACATCTAATATGTGACAGCTGGGCTTTAACTTCCTTGGATGATAGCATTCTCTTAAAAGTACAGAAAGCCATAAACTTGGGATTGGCGGATATAGAACCTTCTAGTCCTAAGGCGAGGATGCCATGCTCACAGCACCACTGTGTCTGGATGAGATTCTTCTTGAAGAAGACCTTGGGCCCCGGGAGAAGCAGAGTATAGTATAGGCAGCAGAGGTGGCCTCCGGACCCTGGGACCTTGTCTTCTTGTTCCAGAAGCAGTGCATTGTGTCCATGCCATCAGCATCCTGATCCATGTGGGTGACAAGTCCCTGGATGGCCACTCTGAGCAGGCCTGGGAACAGCAGGATGGTTCCAGAGGAGGAAAAGGCATGTGTGCCTTGGAGAGGCTGCCCATGAGTGACCCTGGGCTTGGCTTCACTCTAATAACAGTGGCTGTCCAGGTGCCCCAGGAGCGGGGCTGGGCTGTTCGCCTGGGCCTACAGAGCCTTCCACTCAGATAAGGCAGACTTGTGTGACGAGGAGAGTCTAGACATTGTCACTCTAATCCTAGCTCTGCCATTTCCAGGGCTTTATTTTTTTAAAAAAATTGGAAATGTCACCAAATCTCCTATATGTTCTCAATTGAAAAATGGACGCAGTAGACCCTGCCCTTTCTGCCTCATGGACTGAATGGGAGAGTCCAATGAGGAAGCACCCAGGAGGTTGCTGTCAGGCTCTGTTGGTGAGGAGCAGTGATTGCTATTACTCTTTCACTATCTTCCAAATCTCAATGAATAGTAATTGAGCACCACAGATTATATGTCAGGCACTGGGTTAGGTCCCTTCTCATGAAAGTGCTCTGGCATATTAGAGATGGAGTAGCAGGCAGGGAGAGGCCCATGTGGATGGAAAGATACCCCAAGCCATAGCACAGGTGACAGCGGGCAGGATGAGGGCCTTCTGCTTCCTGCCTTGTTGCTTTAGACTCAGCTGTAGGGTCAGTGGTGTCTGGGAGGAGCCTGGGCCTCCCTTATCCTCTCCCAGGCTGACACTGGGTAGATCTGCTGAGTCCCCTATGGCTCAGCTGTGCACACACATGTGCTACAAGAGAACAGGAGACAGGCTTGGGTTTGGATCTTTAGAGAAAACGTGGTCGGTGGCCTGGTGACATTAAACTCTTACAAGGACTCTATCTCCTATAAAAGCAGTCTTCTGAAAACCTTTATGGCAGAGAAAAAATTTTCAAGTAGGCTAAAAAGATAGACAAAGTAGATCCTGGAAAAGGCTTGTAAAATACTATAGACCTTGCAGCTCTGGAGAGGCACCTTGCCCTGCCTAAGTGCACAGAGTGAGGCTCCCCTTGGGGCTGTGGGCTCAAAGGGGTAAGAGGGAGGAGAGG
Organism: Thryonomys swinderianus; assembly: GCA_004025085.1. Taxonomy (NCBI): domain Eukaryota; kingdom Metazoa; phylum Chordata; class Mammalia; order Rodentia; family Thryonomyidae; genus Thryonomys; species Thryonomys swinderianus. The sequence continues at coordinate 40,958 of PVIC010001535.1, forward strand.
TGGTAGGCCCGATCAAGAATGCAGGATCACAGAAAAGAC
>PVIC010001535.1:41096-89415 GCA_004025085.1 Thryonomys swinderianus
CCTCCCTCCCTCCCTCCCTCCCTCCGTCTCTGTCTGTTTCATTTGGCAAATAGCCTTTCCCCTCCATGTTTCTCATGATTCTGGAAATGCACAAGGTGACACGGTGGAGAGCAGGGTTCCAGTAGCTGGTGTCCCTTTAACGCACTTGCCTCCTTATTTGCTCCCAGCCCCAGCCCAGATCCTCAGGGCTGCTGCCAGCCTAGCTCTGGAAACCGAGTTTAGCGCTCCTCCTATACTAGAGCCTTGGGGGCGGGGCTGGTGGGGCTGCACCTATTGGTGAATGCAGGCCGCGTAGAGCGCAGGTCCCAGTTGTCTTTTTCAGTTGTTTCATTTGGTGCAGATTTGGTAGATCAGTCTTTGAGCTGTGCGGTCTATGTCCGAGCAGTGTGAGAAGTGGCAGAAGGTCACAGCCCTGGCCAGGGTGCCAGGGACCACAGCTGTGCCCCTGGGTGGGGGTCTCTTCCAGTCACCTGCTGTGGCTTTCCCTCCAGGACAGCATCCACGCTGGTCCTGAGACAGAGTTAACAAGGGGAGAGTGATGGGTGAGACCGAGGCAGGCGCTGGAAGCCCAAGAGGAGCTGTCCTCCGAGTCCTGGAGACAGCGCAGGAGGGTGTGCGGAGCCTCGGGCGCGGTCTGAGTGGGAATCGTCCATTCTTCCTCTGCTGCAGATGAGTGAGAGCGAGACTCTCATCAGTATGGTGAACCGCATGGTGGAGAGCTCCTCCCCCAGGGCCCAGCTCTTCGTGCAAGTAAGACCTCTGCCTGGCAGCATGGTCCCTGTCGCGCCCTCTCAGCTGCTCATGCATGGTCGGGTTGCCCTCCTGGGATGAGGCTGCTCCTCTGCCAGTGTGCTCATCTCCTGGGAGGCAGGCACAGCCCGCTCCTCCCCCACACTCCACTGTGCCACCTCATTCTTCATATCCATGGGTCACCCAAGGCCCATGTCCCAAACCATCAAAACAGCCAGCACCAACATCTCATGCCACGCTGGGGATTGCAGACCTGCTTTACAAAGTCCAGGCCTCCGATTCATGTTTGCTGTCTTCTTGACGGACATTGTGGGGTTATAAAAGCATGAGGGGTAACGTGGAACCACCTGGTGCCAGCGGTGTACGGAATGTTCTGTGGTGACTTGCTGTCCAGAGCCGGGCAGCACTTGCTGGGCCCAGAAGTGTTTCTGGGCACTTGCCAGCCCTGATTTAGGCTCAGAGCCTGTGACTGGTGCTCCGTGTACTAGGACAGAGCCCTCCAGTGTTCCCAGTGCTCATTTCTCCCTGCAGACAGCCAAAGGATTTGCCGATACTTGTGGTTGGTTACCAGGAAGCCCTGCAGCCACTGGAGGGCTAAACCCTGGAGTTCAGGGGAGAGGAGCTACCGCGCACAAGGGCTGCAGCTCTGGCCTCTCCAGATCAGCTGAGGGCGGTGGCAATGGAGTCCGGACAGCTGCACGCTCCCCAGCCAGGTCCCCAGAGCGGAAGCTGCAGGGCTTCTGGGCCACGGTCTCCAGCAGGAATGGAGCAGGATGTGACGTCAGCCTCCCTGCCCCGCACGGCCTCCTCCCGCACCCGCTTCAGTAACCAACTCATGTTCCTGCAGGTCCCTCCATACCCAGAAGTGTTCCGGGACGGCCTCCACTCCTACAAGTTAAACGAGCAAGACACAGATGTAAGGGCGACTCTCCTGCTGCCTTGGTGCACAGCGGCCTCCCTTGCCCTTGTCTTCGTCCCCCTCTCCTCTGTGGACTCTTTCCCATCTCTCTGTCCTTCAGTCGCACTTCTGACCCGTGTTCTTGCTCACCGCAAATGCCACACCCTACCCACCTCTTTGTCCCTCGTCTCTCGATCTTACACTGACTCACCCCTGACCCTCGCACTGGCCCCGTGTGCCCCTCCACTCAGCTCTGGCCCCCTTGTCTGGGGTGTGGGATTGGCCATGCCAGCAGTGCAGGTTGTGCTCTGTGCCCAGTGTGACATTAGTTCCTCCAGGTAACTAGAAAGAAAAGTGTGGCTTGCCCAGCCCTCAGTGGGGAGAGTCACCCGGAACAGTAAGTGCGACAGTCATCTGCCGAGTGGGACCACTGAGCATTTCTGCAAGCATAAAGGCAGGTTAGGGACGAAGCAGGTTGCATGTGAGCTGGGTCTTAAAATTAAAAGGCCCAGAGGCTGAGACTTGGCTCAGCAGAAAGGAAAGAATCAGAGGAGTGGCACAAGTAAAGGTGTGCTTGTGGAGAGCAGGTCTTTCCAGAACCCGCCTCCCTCCCGTCACTGCCGGCCTTGCTCTGCCGCTGTGCAGCAGGCTGGGACTGGTTTCATCAGGGTAGAGGGACTCTGGGACCAGCCAACCTGAGGCCTTGGAGGGAGGGCAAGAAGGCGGAGTCTCATGATAAGAGAAAAAGGGCTTCCTGTGGACTGAGGGACCATTCATGTCATGCACTGCTTTTTTCCAAGACTGCTTATTCCAGCATCTGTCTGTCCCACCCTTCCAGCACAGGACGTGAGGTCGCATTACCTCCAGTCACCTGGATTAAATTGCACCCCCGCAGAAGGATAGGGGTAGAGGAACCCAAGGCCAGGCTCTTAGCCCTTTTCTCTCAAGTGACCCACTTCCTAGAGAATAAACCTGTCCTCCCTCCCGGGATGGAATCCCAGCTTCCTCTTCCCAAGCGCCTCCGAGGTTGCAGTGAAGGCCCAGGGCTCCTGAGCAGGGAAGGAAGGTGGTGTCCAGAGGCCAGGCCCTGCCAGCCAGTTCCCAGGCCCCCCCCAAACTGCGTCCTTCATTCCCTTCTCTCTCCCTCCCTCCCCAACCCTGGGCCTCCAGAAGCTGTTGGGCAAGTTGTGTGAGCAGAACAAGGTGGTGAGAGAGCAGGACCGGCTGGTACAGCAGCTCCGAGCGGAGAAGGTGAGCGCCGGGCGGCCTGCAGGGGAGCTTTGGGATGCTGTCTCCATCCTCACCTACCTGACCGGGCTTTGTGCCTCCTTAAATGTCTGTCCCACTCTTACTTGGAGCTGCCGGAGGTCTTCCGGGGCCATTGGCAGTGTGAGGTCCACCTCCGCTCGGGTGTCCGCTGGAACCAGGAGGGGCTTGGGGCACGACCTGGCCAGCTCATGCCATGCTACCTGCCTTTCTCCAGGAGAGCCTGGAGAGTGCTCTGATGGGGACCCACCAGGAGCTGGAGATGTTTGGAAGTCAGCCTGCCTACCCTGAGAAGCTGCTGCACAAGAAGGAGTCCCTGCAGAACCAGCTCATCAACATCCGGGTGGAGCTGTCCCAGGCGACCACGGTAACCTGGCGCCTGGTCTGTGCACCCACTGCCTCCCGTTTCTGTTGCTTTACTCCGGCTTCCCCTTGGAGAGTGAGAGCGCAGTGCTCCTTCCTGGGAGGCACATAGGCGAAGACCTTAACCTTTCCTTGCAATAGACAGCAAGTATGTGAGCCTGTTGCCGCCAGGAAATGGGCTTCCTGCCCTCGAACTGAGCTGTACCAGGATCCCTTGGACACAGCATGACAGTGGAGGCTACTGATTCCCTGGCTGCTCTAGCGCCTCTGCTGGCCACATAGATCACTGGGAACGATGCTGCTGTGAAGGCCCCTGGGAAAAATATGGCCCCAAAGTGAGGCAGTCGCTAAGATTCAGAGAATAAACACCTCCTAGGCCCTTTTCTCTTTCCCCTGAGTGGTTGTCTCCAACCTAGGCAGAGGGGGCAGGGCAGAAGTGCCTGGAAGGATTCGCCCTTCTCTGTCTCATTCTGCAGTGGCATGTGCTCTCAGCCCTCCAGAATGTCTCAGCCTGGTGCCCCCAGGAGCCTGTTGCCCCCAGGAGCCTGTTGCAGGACAGAGGGAGCCTTTGGTGACCATAGCTTTCTCAGTACCCCCCTCCCCGCAGGCACTGAGCAACAGCACCGCGGAGTACGAGAACCTTGAGTCCGAGGTCTCCGCCTTGCACGATGACCTCTGGGAGCAGCTCAATGTGGACATCCAGGTGCAAAGGGCCCCGAGCAGGTGGGGGTGGAGGGTGCTTTGTGCCTTCTCTGGTCCTTTGGACAAAGGGGACAAAACAGGTCTCCTTTCTCACCTGAACAGTCTCAGAGCCTTAAGATAAGACATTGGTCCTGAAATAAAAGTAAGGCTCAGCTTCTTATTATAGCCCCTAAGATGCAGGATGAAGAGAATGTAAGGTTTTCTTTATTCCCCACAGCTCACAGGGGACAGAGCGAAAGCCAAAGCATGGTATACTCAGGTTACACATAGTGGGGGTGTTCTGGGCCTGAAAGCAACTGAAAAATAGATTTGTAAATATAAATATCTCCCAGGAAAACAAAAGGGCAGGCAGTGTAAAAGTTTTAGATAGGAACGGGACTTTTGTTCCTGGGAAGCAGTCAGCTTAGAGGCAGGAGATGGATTAGAGATCTTGGTGGAATTCTTTTCTTCTCCATCTTTATCTACCTCCTCTCTGGCTTGTTTGCAAGCCCTGTTCTTCTGATGCATTTAATACTTGGTTTCCTCCACTTTTCTCCTGGTAACAAAACTCATCCCCCCCGGCCCCCCTCTCCCCCTGCAGCTATTAGCGGGTCAAGATCTTCCTGATGCAGCGGATCAGATGCTACTCTGTCCCATAGGCAGCTGCACTCTAAACACATACAGGACATGGGGTAGGCCCAGCCAGGAGCCTGAGTCACACAGACCCACATCAAGGCTGCCATCACCGTCAATGGGATAGTGCAGACACAGCTGGCCTGATGGTAGTCTCACCACCTGCCAACAGGTGGCCCTGCACTCAAGTACCCTAGGCTCATGTCTCTTATCTCCGAGGTGGGTACAGCTGCTGCCCTTACCTCATAGCGTCATGTGGCTGGATGAGTTAGTACATGCAAAGGGCTTAGCTCGGTGCTTGGTATTGAGGGCTGCTACGTAAAAAGAGGTAGTTTTGTCCTTCACAGAGTGTAACTGCTACTGAATGTTAGTTCATGACTTTGGCATGTGTCAGGTGTGAGTACTACACAGGGGCCGTTGGAATGCAAAAACAAACTGAACAGGAAGTTCTTGTCCCATGCAAGATGGCTGCAGCTTAAAGGGGTATTTACTCTCAGACCACCCTCGTCCCCTGGGATAGCTCAGAAAGACAGACACTCATTCTCTTCATTCTGAGGATCTGGGGACACAATATTATATCAGCTGAAGAGGCAGAGGCTGCCTAGGAGAAAGACACCCATACTGGAGAGGTGTGTCCGATGTATGTGTGTGTGTCTAGGTTTCCTGCCTCCCACTAGGCCAAAGCAGTACAGATCCAAAAGGGTCTGGGTGGGGACAGGGCTGGGACACCCCTCGCAGCCACTTCCTTTGACCTCCTCTTCGTCTGTGCAGAACGAGGTGCTGAACCGGCAGATCCAGAAGGAGATCTGGAGGATCCAGGATGTGATGGAAGGACTGAGGAAGAACAACCCGTCCCGGGGCACGGACACTGCCAAGCACAGAGGTGAGCCTCCCCGGAAATGTGCAGCCCGTCTGGCCTCCCTCCCTCCCTCACCTGCCAACTCCCACTGTGCCCACAGCCAGGCAGGGCCTTCTCAGGACTCGGAATCTTCCCTGGACCCTCGGGTGGTAACCAGGGCTCCCTTGTCACCCGCAGAAGAGAGCAGGTAGATGGCTCAGAGAATCTTTAGACCTATATAGTCTAGATCTGCTCCCAGAAGAGGTCAAAACGCCCCCAAGCCCTGATGGCCTCTAAGCACATGGGCCCCTGGTGGCCTGTGCCCCTAGTGCCTTCCCTGAGTCCTGGGCCCTCAGCTGGCCCCCGGACACCTCGCAAGCTGCTGTGTCATCTTCGGCCCGTGTTGTGTTCCTCTGTACAGCGCCCCCCTCAGCAGCCAGCCTGTGACCCCAGCACCTGCACAAGCTCCTTCGGCGAGGCCAGGGGCTCTGGGACACTGAGTCCTTCCTCCTTCCTCCCCACAGTGCCCCTGGCACACCCTCTTCCCTCCCTCACCTCTCTCCCCTCTGCTTCCCCCAAGGAGGACTCGGGCCCGCGGGGACCTACAGCTCCAACAGCCCAGCCAGCCCTCTCAGCTCCGCCAGCCTCACCAGCCCCCTGAGCCCCTTTTCTCTGGTGTCTGGCTCTCAGGGGTCCCCCACCAAGCCGGGCTCCAGTGAGGTAAGCTGGGGAAGTGGAAGGGAAGGTAGGCGGAGGGGAACCAGATCCTCCTTGGCTGCCTGAAACGACACAGGCTATGCCTGGCTCTTGCCCTGAGGTCCGAGCCCCAGAGCGTGGGCCTCTGCCTAAGGGAATCCTTCTTGCTGCTGGGCTATGACCTGCCTCTGGGTTGCCCTGTGCTGTCCTTTCCAGCTGCCCCCTTTACCCCCTTCTCTGGGAAGGCTCTTGCTGCACCCAGGTGTTTAGCAAAGACACCCAGCCTGGACAGGGCTCCGGGGGTGACAGGGTTGAGGGTTGGTGGGAGCAGTCTCCTCACCAGCTCAAGTCAGCAGATATTTAGGGGGCTCTCCGAGGGTCACCTGTGCAGTCCCCAAGGCTGGGCTCCATGGGGAGAGCCCCGCAGGCAGGGCTGGGGTCAGGTGGCCAGGCCCTGGGGCCCGCTGCCCACAACGTTGTTGTCCGCCTCACGCTAACGCTCTTTTCTCCTGCTCTCACAGTGGCCGCTCTTGTTCCTCCTAACGCTGCTCTGGCTTCGTTCTCTCTGCCTCAGGAACCCGGCCCGCCTCGGCCGCCCCTCCCCAAAGCCTACGTCCCCCTGGAGTCTCCTCCTACGGTCCCGCCACTCCCTAGCGAGAGCCGCTTCTGGCCATACCCTAACGCCCCTTCCTGGCTCCACAGTGGCGAGACAGCCAGGGGTCAGGTACCCAGCACCCTTGAGTTCTGGAGGGCGGTGTGGGAAGAAGGGGTGAAGGGCCAGGTGAGGGGGCAGGCCAGGCCAGGACACTGAGGTAATTCTCCCCACTTGTTTTCCCAAAACTCAGTTTTCCAGGGCCTTCCCTGGTGAACTCTGGGAAAGAAAGTGGGGGCCGCCCTGTCTCAGCTGCCTGTCCTCCTTGCACTGTCATGGACAGAGAGGAAATGAGCTATGACCTGGGCTCACAGGCAGCCAGTGGTTCTGGGAGCGGCTCTCCTGTCCCGCTCACCAGCCATGGAAATCAAGTGACACCCACCCTGGTGCCACCCCAGGCCCTTACCCACCTGCTCAGCCCCAGCACCCATGTCTCTTGTCTGTGCCTCCGCCTTGGCTTGTGCTGTGTGGGTCTCGTGAGCCCTGGAGTATAAGGACACAGCCCCCTTCCTCCCCTGTTCTGGTTCCTTCATTCACCTGGATTCCCCAGGATCCAGGAGCTGGACAGTTGGGCTTGGAAGGGGTTGTGTGGTGAGTAGAGTGTCCCATGCCCATCCTGGGAAACGCACGTGCTCATGGAGGTGCAGCTGGGTGTGGGTTGTGCAGCCCTTAAGGGCTCGCAGGGGAGGCGAGCTTAGCATTGCTGGTGTTTGACAGGCAAAGAAAGAGAATGGGACATTCCCATGCTCTACACAGGCTAGAACTGGGCTTTCTACCCTCTCGCCTGGCCTCCTCCCTGTGTTCTCCTCACTGAGACATAGTCCTCAACTGGGCGATGGGAGGAGATAGCTCAGGTGATGTCTGAGTTCCCTTCTGGCTACATGATTCTGAGTCTGCAACAATTGCCCTTTTCATTTCCCCACAGTCCTGGCACCAAGGCCCGCCTGCTTTTGTTTTCTTTCTTTCTTTTTGTTTCTTTTTCTTTTCTTTTCTTTTCTTTCTCTCTCTTTCTTTCCTTTCTACTTTTTTTTTTTTTTTTTTAGGTAGAGTATCACCATGGACTCAGGCTGGCTCTGAACTCATGTATATCCTCCTGCCTCCTCTTCCCTCACTCCCCGTGACTTCAAGGGCTTGAGGGGGAGGCACTGAGAAGGTCACTTCCAGCAGGCGTGTACCACCGTGCCCAGCTTTTTTTTGTTTGTTGTTGTTGTTGTTTTGAGATAAGGTCTCGCTTTGTAGTTCAGGCTGGCCCTGAGCTCACTATGAAGCCCAGGCAAGCCTTGAACTCAGCAATCCTCCTGTCTCTGCCTCCTGAGTGCTGGGATTACAGGCACGAGCCACCATGCCTGGCTGCTTTTGTTATCTCAAGTCTGATGTAGGACACAGACGGAATCCTTAGAAACTCTAGGCCGGTGGCAGACCAATACCCAAACTGCAAACCAAAACCCACTTATTTATCACAAAGTGCCAATATTACAATTAAACCTGAATACTGAAGTTTTGGTTTAGAAAGAACAGCTCATACACTTGCATCTGACAGAGATGGCTCTGCTTGCCCACCCGGCACACATGCCATGGGTGTGTCACTGCTCTCCTCAACTGGGTCATGATAAATCAGTGCTTCTCAGAGCTTGGCAGATAACGGGCTGGGTGGAGGGGCTTCTCATAGGGGGCTTGCCTGCGTCCCTCTGATAGGCACTAAGTCTATTCCCCATGATGCCCCAGTGTTGGTGCCTGCTACGGTGTACTCTTGCCCACTTCTTGGCTGGCACATGGAGTTCCCTCACTCCCTGTGACTTCAAGGGCTCGAGGGGAAGCACTGAGACGGTCACTTCCAGCAGTCACTGATGTTAACTCTCTTCTCACCCTTTGCCCCCAGGCCAAAGGCAACTATGAGCAAAACAAGAAAGACCCCCACCCGGCCCCAGCCCAAGACCCCCCCAGAGACATCAGCCTTGTGCCCACTAGACAGGAGGTGGATCCAGAGAAGCAGGCAGCTCTCAACAAAGGTACCTCCTGGGCTGTCCTCCCTGGGAGTGAGGCCAAAGGTCGGAGGGGACCCCTCAGCACTCATTCATACCCAGGGTGCATCCCCGCCCTGGGCCTTCAACCGCAGTGGCCAGTGGGAGCAAGCCTCTCCCTGAGAAGCAAGCTCCCACCTCTCTGCTTTCTGTGATGCCCACTGATCTGCCCTGTCTGCAGTTGGCATTGTGCCCCCTCGGACAAAGTCACCCACTGATGAAGAGGTGCCATCTTCAACGGTGATGAGGAGGACAGCCAGTGCCGTCACCAATGGGGTCTCCTCCCGGGTGAGTCTGTGCCCACTGGCTTGGGGAGCTCCTGGGGCATGAGCCGTGAGTGTGCCTGCCATTCCCACATAAGACACCCACCACGGGGAGGCTGGTAGAACAAGTTCTCCTTCAAGGCAGCGTTGTCAGGGGACAAGGAAAACAAGCATAATCAATACAGAAAAGAATGTAACGAAGTCATCCTCAGGCTCCACTGGCCAAATACAACAGAGACAAAGCAGCAAAACCTAGTGGTCAGAATCAGATGTGCTAATGTGCCAAGGGAAGTGCCTGAGTTTCCCAGAGCTGCGGAGAATGGACAAAATAGCACAGCTACGTAGTTTCAGACAACATGTGTTTGTTTGTTTTCTCAGCTTGAAATTTGGAGTCCAAAGCCAAGGTGTCAGCAAAGCTGGCTCCTTCAGGGACTGTGGAGAAGCCGTTCCGTGCCTTCCCCTACTTCCGGGTGGCCCCGGCATCCTTAGTGTGCTTTGTCCTGTAGATACACTGATCCAGTCAGTCTGTCTCCTTCTATGTGCCTGCTCCTTTTCTCTGACTTTTTTTGTTTGTTTTGTTTTTTGTTTTTCTTTTATTGAATTCTTTATGGGTACATTTTATTTACAGCTCACAATCACACACAACACTGGGGAATTTGTACCAGTATATGACACAAGTTAATTCTCATTTTTACCCACATCCCTACCCATCCACAACCCCCCACCCCTTATATACATGCTCTTTCATTTTTCTTTCCAAATCATATTTATTCTTTTCCCTCATTATTTCCCCCACCAAATTCCCTTTGGATATTTCCTATTTTACAAAAACTATCATACATTCTAGAACTCATTTTTTTCTCTGACTTCTAAGGACACTTCTAAGGGATCTGGACCAATTTAATTCAGTGAGTTTGAGATTAAATCTCTAGAGACCTATTTCCAAATAAGGCACTTAGCGGTGTGGGCTTAAGGATGAGTACACCTCTTCTGAGGGCCGCTCCTGTTCAGTAGATACAGCCCAGGCTTGATGCTGATCCCACTTGCAACATACTTTGTTCCCATCATCGTCAACTCCAACATCTCATGTAAACATCTCCAGCTCAGAAGTCCCCAATCTCATCTCATCAACTCCATATCGTTCATCTTGGGGCAAATTCCTCTGTACTTGAGCAACTCAAAAATCAGCTAATCCACCTGTAAAATACAATGATGGAACAGGTATGCGATAGTCATGTCTGTCCTGAAAAGAGGAAAGTGAAAAGAATAAGGGGTCAGCAGCCCGAGCAAGTTTGAAATCTAGCAGGGAAAATTCCATCCGTTTGCCGCATCCCCAGGCAAGCGCTCTGTCACCGAGCTGCACCCCAAGCCCATTGGGCTCTAAAGCCTGAGAGGGTATGCTGCTGGCCATCCTGCCTGTGGCTGGGGAGGGCTCTAGTAGCCTTTGCTGCCAGGCCCGGCTCTCTGGCCTCTGCCTCTGTGTCCACAGCTTTTTCTTCATTCTCTCTTTTCCCTGAAGGTTAGCATATGTTCATAGGCAGGCAGCTCTGTTAGTCCATTTTCTGCTTATAGAATCCCAGAAATATGACATTTCCTCCTCCATCTTACCTCCTCCTTTATTATGAGCTGGCAGAGCTTTTTGCTGATATAACATTCTCAAAAACATATGCAGGTCTCTCTTGTATTTCAAGGGGAGCCATCCATTAAAGGCTTCTCTGCAAATCTTTGCAGGATAACCTAGTCTGTTTCTGAGTTTGCAGATGACGGATTCCAATCGAGTCACAAGCCTAATCTCTTCAATAGAAGGTTGTCCAGCCACATCCTTGACTCTCTTTAAGACATGCTTTTCTTTTTTCTTTTTTTAAGGCACTGGGTTTTCAATTAAATTTTTAATGCTATTAGTACATGTTTTAGTACATAATGATTATATTTGTTATGGTGAGGAGTAGGGAATAAGAAAAAGAATGAGGTTGTGTTCTATACACATATGGCATACTTTCCCCATCAGTGAACTTCCTAATGGAAGGGAGAACCTCCCAAAAAATAAAGCCTAACTTTCTTTTAGCTTAACACTTCCTTCAGTGAGTCTCTTTCCCACTTTTTTCTCCAAATATAAAGAGGAACAGGACATACCTTTAGAGCTCTGCTTAGAAATCTGCTTTCCATTCAATGATAGACTATAATTCCGCCAAATTTCTACTATTTTCCTTCACTTTCCAGTAATATGTTTATCTTTTCTTCCTGAGACTTCACCTGAAGCCCCTTTAACTTCACTTTGCAGCTGCATTTAATGGCACAGGCCCATAATCCCCATCTGGGGAGAGACTGATTGCAAGTTCAAGTCCTGCCTAGGTTATTCAGCAAGGTCCTGTCTCAAAATACATACAAAAGACTGGGGTTGAAGCTCATCAGGAGAGCACCCTGGGTATCAGCCCCAGAAATCCACCTTTCTACCAACATTCTGTCCATGATAATATGTGCATTCTTTTAGATAATAAACACTCTCCTCAGTTCTTCTAAGCCTCATCAGAATCATCATGTTTAAAATCTCTATTTCTATTTACCATTTTTTTTTTTTTGAGACAGGGTCTTGCTTTGTAGTTCAGGCTGGCCCTGAGCTCACTATGTAGCCCAGGCAAGCCTGGAACTCGGCAATCCTCCTGCCTCTGCCTCCCAAATGCTGGGATTACAGGCGTGAGCCAACACACCCGGCACTGTGGTATGTGGTATTAATGGCTGGTGGGTGTGAGTCACCACGCCCAGCATTGTATGTGGTTACCGAGAATTGAACTCAGGACCTTGCGCTTGCCAGGCAGGCACTGGAACCACTGAGCTAAATCTCCGGCCCTATTTATCATATTTTTAAGGAAATAGAGGGGGTTTTTTTCCCTATTGTTTACTTTGAAATTGTCTAATTCTAAAATCTCTTCCATATTTTTAGATATTTTTCACAGTAGCTCCACACTTCCCAGAACCAAAGTCCACCTTGGCTCCCTAGGACCCCTGGAGTGAGCACCACATGCTGGGTGCCTTCCGGCGGCAGAAATGTATTCTGCCATATAAGCAGGAGCTGGAAATCCCTGACTGAGATGGTGGCAGTTTGGTTCCCTCGGGAGGCTCCAAGGATAAATCTGGTCCGTGCCCTCTCCAGACTAGCTGGGGCCGGTAGCAGTTGGCATTACTTTTTAGGTGAATGGTTTGGTTCATGCCAACCTCTGCCTCCACCTCCACACCTTCTACTCTGTGTTGTGTCCTCTTCTCTCTGCCCTACAATGACATGCATTATTGGATTTGGGGGCCACTCTAATTCAGGTTAGTCTTATATTTCCAAATAAAGTTGCGCTCTTAGGTTCCAGGGTCAGGACTTTGACCCCGCTGTGGCCAGGCTTCCCAGGGCAGGAAATGGCGAGGCTGTGGCACGAAGCACCTGGCAGAGCCTTGTTCCCCCACTGCAGCAGGAGCGCCCCAAGAGCGCTGTGTTCCCCGGCGAGGGCAAGGTCAAGATGAGCGTGGAGGAGCAGATCGACAGGATGCGGAGGCACCAGAGCGGGTCCGTGAAGGAGAAGAGGAGGAGCCTGCAGCTGCCCCCCAGCCCGGCCCCTGAGCCCAGCACGCGACCTGCCTACAAAGTGGTAATGTCCTCCCGGCAGCTCACCAGCCAGGCCTGGCCTCTGGCCACACCGCTCACTTTTAGGGGATGGCCAGCCTGTGCCAGGAAGGTTGGGGCGAGAGGAGATGGAGAACCCAAACTGAGCACCCAGGGTGGCTCGGGGAGACTTCTCCCTGTGGGTAAGTGTTCCTTCACCGAGCGTCTGTTTTCTATATTTGAAACATACACACAAAGAATTTGAAACATACACCCCCCTGTGACGGGGGCTGAGATGAGTTTTACAAAATCCAAGTAATAGAGAAGAGCCCAAACCCTGCCATGCGGAAGCAGCATCGTGCACGTCTCAGGAGCGCTGGGCAGGACCTTCCCGAAGAGCTGGATCAGCTCACTGTGCTGCTGTTTGAACCCTTTCTAGACACTGGGTTAGGAATTAAATATAAGGAAATATTTGTACTATACACATGAGGAAATTAAGTCGAGAGACATGTAGGGGTTTCTGGGCCACACAGCTATTAAATGCAGAGTGGGAGTAGCCCAAGGCACCTGTTTAACTGCTCTTTTCACTACATTTTGGAAAAATACAGAAAAATTCTGATCCTTACGTCCTGCCCTGTACATTCTAGATGGTGGGCTGAAAATTCTATGCTATGAAACAATATTCTGGTTCTCTGATTTGAGCGAGATACTCTGCTTTGAGTGCCCAAAATACATGGCACAGAGTGTGAACATTGGGCACAGTAGGGTGGAAGCTGACAGGTGTGGTAAGAGATGCTGGCAAGACGGTGCCCGTGGGGCCCTGCAGGTGGCCAGGTTCAGGGGAGCTACAGGGAAGAGGGATGCGGTGCAGTCGGGCCACAGGGGGTGGGGATGGGACGGTGGGCGCGTGAGAGCCACCCCGGGGCTGGGGCAGCGGTGGTGGGGTCACTATCGCCCGTGCGGTCCTCTAGGTGCGGCGGCATCGCAGCATCCACGAGGTGGACATCTCTAACCTGGAGGCAGCCCTGCGTGCAGAGGAGCCTGGCGGCCAGGCCTACGAGACACCGCGGGAGGAAATTGCCCGGCTTCGCAAAATGGAGCTGGAGCCCCAGCACTATGACGTGGACATCAGCAAGGAGGTACGTGGTGTCCAGGACGGGACCGCTGGAGGGGCCCTTGAGGGAAGTGGCGGTGACCTCAATCTCTCCACAGCTCTCCACCCCGGACAAAGTGCTCATCCCTGAACGGTACATCGACCTGGAACCCGACGCTCCCCTGAGCCCCGAGGAGCTGAAGGAGAAGCAGAAGAAGGTGGAAAGGATCAAGACCCTCATTGCCAAGTCCAGGTACTGGGCCTCGCGAGCCTCCACTTCCTCCCCTCCCTGGCACCTGGGATAGACAGGCCGCTAGATGCTGTGGGGTAGAGCAAGCGGAAGCTGAGGCCCAGGAGCAGACGGCCCAGGTGCTGGGCTCATACACACAGTGCCGTGAAGACAGCTGAAGGTGCCTCCGCGGACTTCTCCCTTCAAGGCTGCCCGAAGTGTTCACGAGAACCTTTGAATTCACTTGCAAACATGGAGGGTAGGGCTCCCACCTGTTCTGCCTGGGTCCCACTCACTCCTCAAGGCAGCCTTGCCAGGCACTAGAGGCTGGGCGCTCACAGGCCCCTGGCCCTCCCTGCCATCCTCAGTCTGCGGGCCACCCCAAGTCAATCGGACCATGCTGTCCCCTCCATGTCTGTGTGTCTATGCCTCTTCAGTATGCAGAACGTGGTGCCCATCGGCGAGGGGGACTCTGTGGACGTGCCCCAGGACTCAGAGAGCCAGCTGCAGGAGCAGGAGAAGCGGATTGAAATCTCCTGTGCCCTGGCGACCGAGGCCTCCCGCAGGGGCCGCATGCTGTCTGGTGAGAGGGGCCGGCCTCACTCTGCCAGGGAGACCAGCTGACCCGCTGTAGGGGAGGAAGCCAGCACTGAGAGGGGGACAGGGACAGAGAACGCAAAGCTAAGGACATGGCCTCAGGTCAGACTGAGCATTTATTGAGCACCAGGTACTGTGCTAGGCTCAGGGAGTGCAGAAGGCCTCAGAGCCATGACGATCCTCACGGTCCTCACACAGTGTGGCCCGAGGCCGGTGGAGAGCACAGTGAGCCGTCCTGCTGTGCAGGTCAGGGCAAGGGAGAGGGACACGACGTTGACCGAGCCTGCTCGGGACAGAGAAGAGTAGTTGTGGAGAGAGGCCAGCTCCCCTGGGCAGCCTCTTGCTTCCCTTTGTTGGTACATGCAAGTAGGAAGAATGGAAGGAGAATTACAGAAGGAGGCAGCCGAGGAGTCCAGTCATGTAATCGCCACTGTGGCCGCTGAGCCAAATGCTCTTTCCCGCTGAGCAAAGATGACAAGGAGGAAGTGCCTCTGTCCTGTAGGAAGGGCAAACAGCGTCACGGAACAGGCGGTGATGTGACTGGGTTTTGAAGAGTGAAGGAAGTTTCCTGTGAGCAGGGGTAGCAGAGGGCAGCGGAAGTGAAGTCCTGGACCCTGGAGACTGTCTTTATCCGCACAGAGTGAGGACCTTGAAGGCCACAGCTAAGAGAAGTGATACTGGAGAGGGCCCAGATTGACGAGACTTTGGTAGAGAGAGGCCCAGTGTGCAGGCACAGACAGCCTGGGAAAGAGGCAGGCAGCCTGCAGTGCGATCCTGGGAGGGGTGGTTAAAGGTGTGGCTGTTCACGTTGGTGATTAAGGGAAATTCAAATTCTGCCACTCGGAGGCTCTGTCTCCGTACCTGGGAAATCCACATCAGGATTTTTGCCTTCAGCTCGGGAGCCCGAGGGTCAGGAGCAATGTCTGCCAAACTCCTAGCACCGTGCCTGGCGCTTCGTGCTCAGTAAATGCGAGCCGGCAGTAGTAGCTGTGATTGTGGTAGTGGTGTCGGTGATGCTGGTAGAAATTGAAGTAGCAGTAGCTGAACTTGAAATGGAAACCACCTGTGATTTTTTTCCTTATTTTTAAATATGGATATTTTCAGAAACCAGAGGTTATAGGCCACAACAAAAGGGACTTAAGTAAGACCTAAGGGAAAATTGTGGGAATAAAGTTTGGAGTGGGGGGGCCAGAAAAAAAGGCCCTGAGGTCCTTGAGAGACAGGTGGTCCAATGGGGATGGGGTTGTGCTGTGGGACAGGAGCCTGAGAGGAGCTCTTTCCTCCAGCTAGGAGGCAACCAACCAGTTTGGCTGTAAGCAGCGAGGCCTCTGTTGAACCTCCCTGTAGTTTAGCTGCTGAATGAACTCAAACCATCCAAAGATCAAGTTCCACGCACTCTGGGCAAAAGGCAACTTCCTGTTTCAAGAGGGTAGAGCATACAGTGTGTTGAAAAAGCAGCTTCACTCTGTGCTGCCCCAGCCCTGGCTCTCTTCGCCACAGCCCTCCAGCCCAAGGTCCCATGAAACAGGCTCACCCTGCTGATCAGATCTCCCGCTCTGTGCACCAGGCTTACATTTCAGGGTCTGTGTGCTGCTAACAAATGGTCACCTTGCTTGTGCCAAAGCCCCAGCTATGTAAAAACAGGCTGTGGTAGGGCCAGACCTCAGACCTAGCCACTGTCCCCACGGCCCCTGGCCTGTGGCCCAGACCCCCCCACCCCAAGCAAGGGCTGGTCCTGGGCATATGATATGGCCACGGGTGCATGTCCAGGACACTGTGGGAGGTCAGTGCTGGGCATGAGTCACAAGGTCGGCAGGCACAGGATGTGGAGTTTAGTGCCTGAGTGTGGGTGTGGCCAGGACAGAGTAATTGGCGACATGTGTGGTAAAGCTTGCAAATGTGCCTGGTATGTGTAGATCCAATGTGTGCCATGGGAGAAGATGTGGCATTTCTGAGTTTTACGTGTGGCCTGAATGTCACATGCAGTATCTGTACCTGGTCATATTTGTAGATACTTGTGTGTTCACATGTGCAGGGTGTGGGTGGAGGGGACATTTGAGTGCAAAAATAGGGATACGTGTATATACATGTGTGCAGTGTCTCTGGGTGTCATATGGCCGGTGTGTGTGTGTTTGTGCCTTGGCACAATATATGAGTGTAGGTAGCATTTGCGAATGCACATGTTTGTGAGTGGGTGGCTTTCTGGACAGGATAAGGAGCGTTAGAGTGCTGGTGTATATACTGAAGCATTGTGTGTGATCTGCGTGTGTGTGAGGGAGTCTCCTGAGTATGAGTTTGGGTGACATTTATGTCACTTAATGTACTTATGATTATACATAATATCACATCTGCCCAATATGCACCTGTCACACATAGGAATTTTAAGTATTTTCATTGATATATCCCTAATATACATTTAGTATTTCTTTTAAGGAGGTTATATCTATATAATTAACTTTTCTTCCTCATTTAATATCATTGCAAATATCCTTTTAAAAAATGTAATCAATATATGTTTATGATACATAATAATTATATTTGTTTTGGGGAATTTGTGTGTGTGTGTGTGTATGTGTGTAAAATCTTGATCATTTTTATTCCTTTTGTCCCCCATCCCTTCTCCACTTCTGAAAACCCTACCTCCATGAACCACCTATTACAGGAGCCCTTTGGGCTGCTATGTATGCACCTGTTGTATGTGCTAAATGTTTCTGAACTGTAACATTTTAAAAGTTCCATCTACTTTTTATAAAAGTCTCTCTTGGGCTGGAGATTTAGCTTAGTGGTTCCGGCACCTGCCTCACAAGCACAAGGTCCTGAGTTCCATCCCAGTAACCACATAACAATGCTGGGCGTGATGACTCACGCCCACCAGCAATCAATACCACATACCACAGTGCCAGGTGTGGTGGCTCACACCTGTAATCCCAGCACTCACGAGGCAGAGACAGGAGGATTGCTGAGTTTGAGGCTTGCCTGGGCTACATAGTGAGCTTAGGGCCAACCTGAACTACAAAAGTGAGACCCTGTCTCAAAAAAAAGTCTCTCTTCAGGGCTGGAGATTTAGCTCAGTGGTTCTGGCGCCTGCCTAGCAAGCACAAGGTCCCTGGTTCTATCCCTGGTAACCACACACAACAATACCAAGCATGGTGACGACTCATGCCCACCAGCAATCAGTACCTCATACTACATAGCACAGTGGCAGGCATAGTGGCTCACCCCTGTAATCCCAGCACTTGGGAGGCAGAGGCAGGAGGATTGCCAAGAGTTTGAGGCTAGTTTGGGCTACATAGTGAGCTCAGGGCCAAGCTGAACTACAGAGCAAAACCCTGTCTCAAAAAAAAAAAAAGCCGGGCATGGTGGCTCACGCCTGTAATCCCAGCACTCGGGAGGCAGAGACAGGAGGATTGCTGAGTTTGAGGCTTGCCTGGGCTACATAGTGAGCTCAGGGCCAGCCTGAACTACAAAGCAAGACCCTGTCTCAAAAAAAAAAGTCTCCCTCCCTTCAGTTGTACTTTCTGAACATTCAGTGGGCCTTTCAAACCCTCTCCCTCATTTTCTTGTTTCTAATCTGTGGGGCAGTTCCCCAGCAGGTCAACAGATACTAGAATTGTGTATAAATGAGGCAGACTGGGCTCTGCAGAGCCTCTGCCCATGGTTACACAGCATGTGTCCTGATTCCTTGAGTATTCTTTGCTTAGCTGTTGTTTTTTTGATTATCTAGTTGAAATTACCAGCTAACTAACTCTTGGGTCAGTGATGTGGCTCTGCAAACAGATGTGTGTGTGAAAGCGTTTGTGAGTGTATCTGTATGCAATGTTCCAAGCATGTTGGGCCATGTGGAAAGACACGGGCTTGAGAGTGCACAGACACTCACATGTGGTCCCTGAGTCATGAGCACTGTGTGTTGCCACATCCCAGGCACAAGCCGCGTGTTGTGTACAGGAAGACACAATTTCATGACCACGTGACAGTCATGTAGATAGTCCACACGTGGGTATGTGCAAGAGCCACTGTGGCCTTGTCTTTGCCACAGAGGCCAAGATGGGTGACGAGGCCCAAAGTGGGGTGGGGAGCAAGGGCCTGAGGAGTCCAGCATGGCACCCTCTTGCTGCAAACGCAGCTTCCAAGCTGGCTGAGGTCTGGTTCTCCTCTGAGCCCAGCCGCAGCCCCTCTGCCATCCTCCTGCCGCTCAGCTCCACCGAGGATGTGCTGGGGTCTGGTGGCCACAGACTGCTCTCCCAGCAGTCTGATTCCCTTCCATTGTCCTTCCACTCAGCTGTTGTCGGCATAGATTAATAATGATCAGAGAGCCAAAGTCTCACTAATCCAAATGTCCCGCCTCAGGGCAGCCTGGGGTTTCAGGTGTGTCATGGAGTGGACCTCAGGTGCCTTTCCTGTGCTGTTGAAAAGAGGGTCTTATGTGATGGCAGGGCATGTTTCTGAGCCCTGCCCGTGTGCAAATCCATAGAACTGACTTTGTGTGGCTCAGAGAGCACCTTTTTTGTGGAAGTGATCCACCTGGGGTCACTTCCCTTCTACCTGCTTGGTACTAGCCGGATGACTTGGATTAGTGTGATTTTACTGCGCTATTAATCATTATTAGTGACGCCACCGTCTGTCTCCCTACTGCCGCTCACAGTCGGCGCGGTAGTAGCCGGCGAGGGCATCCCGTGTAGATGCAGGAGCCTCTGCCCAGGGAGCGCCCAGCTCTCTCGCCCGGTCACACCAGTGCTGGGCAGAGCCCCGACCGCTTCGCCTCGCCTGACCCGCTCCGAGCCCAGCGCCGGCCGTCTGCTTGCCTCCCCGCCTCGCCTCTCCCACCCGCCTACCTCCCCTGCCTCCCCGCCTCCCCGCCGCCGCGGAGGGGCCTCGCCTGCGCTGTGTGCACAGTGCCCCCCCCCCGCCCACCCGTGTTCACCGCCCTGTTCCTTTCTGTTCCAGTGCAATGCGCCACCCCAAGCCCTCCCACTTCCCCCGCCTCCCCGACTCCACCAGCCAACCCCCTCTCGTCTGAATGCCCTCGGGGCGCCGACAGCAGCCACGCCTTGCGGGTCTGAGCTGGACGTAAGCACTTTTCTGTGTATTCCACCCGCCCCCAAGACTGGGACCCCCTTCCCGGCCCCCACTGAGTTCCCTTTGCCCCCTCATTCTTCATTGCTTCTCCCTCTGTCCCCTCGCGCTCCCTCCATCCGTCAGCTTGAGCCGCGGGGTTCCGTGCAGTTCTGGCTGCAGCTGCCTGGGGGCGCTGCTTCTCGGATGCACCGGGGATGGCGCTGAGCCCTCGCCTGTCCGCCCTGTCCTCTGCCGGCCCGCCAGCTTTCCATCTGCTGAGACTCGGCAGGCCTGCCACAGACCCCCCAAAAGCCTGGGAGCAGTGTCTCCTCCCCCACTACTGTACAGGAGGACCCCCCACACCGCCCAAGGCACGCCCCTCCCTCTCGTATGGATCCCCCGCAGCAGGCAGGTGGGAGACCTCTGACCTCCACAGGTGTCTCTGCAGCTCCTCAAAGGCCTTTTCTGCCTGGAGCCTGGCAGGAGCCCCTGGCTTTTGTTTTGCTTTCTCACCTCGATTCTCTTTTCCAGTGCAAGCCCTGGCCGAGGCCAACGCCGCGAAGCTCCACAGAGCCACGTTCTGAGCGCACTCTGCCTACTGAGGCCCTGGCCGCCCGCCCTGGCCCCGTCCATGTGCGCCCGTGGAGCACCGCAGGGAACCCGGCTGGGGCCAGGGCTGCTGCCAAAGGCATGTGGGCTCCTGCAGCCCGCTGCTCACGCCGTGGTCCCAGCCAGAATGACGAGTGGGGGTGGCATGCTCTCTGATGCCCAAGTCGCAGGAAGCCCTGGCCTGGCTCTGGCTGGCAAGATGGTGGCCTTCTTGGAACGCTCCCTGGTGAAGAGGGCGCCCTCAACTAAAGGTGACAGAGAGATGGACCCTCCATGCCAAGGACAGTGCCTGTCACCCTCCCTGTCTGCCCAGCTGTGTCCCAGGCTTTGCCACATCTCTGCCGATGGGGCTTCTTGGTGTTTGCTGGAGGCCAACCACCCTGCTTGAGCCAAAGACAAAGAGGATGAGCAAGGGGGAAGGGCTGGCACAGGGGACAGAGCCGGCTGTGGGCTGTGGGTGGGGAACAGCAGGTCCACGGTGTCTGAGGTCAGGTCGAGAAGGGAGGGTGGAGAGGAAGGGAGAGGTCCTAGAGAGTGGTGAAGGGGAGAGAGAAGGAGGCGTTGGCGAGTGAGGAGGGCAGGGAAATGGAAAGAGGTTGGATAGGCCGGGCTTCCGCATGGCAGGCAAAGCATAAGGCCGGAGCTGCGTGCAGTGTGGACGGTCACCTCGGGACCACCACCTTGTTTCTGGGGGACCGGCCAGCAGAGCGCACAGTGGCCTCAGCTGAGGTGCTTGGTGTGGGGCCCAAGGTGTGGGTGCCAGAGATGGTGCTTCCAGGTGGGGTCTGGTGTCTGCTTCTCCCTCCTGGGCCAGAGGAAGGGGCTGTCTCACCTAGGCTGTGGCGAGCTTGGGGCCGTCTGATGCCAGGACTGCCGGCCCTTTGGGAGTTTGCCCCGGGAGGGGGAATGATGCCAGAGTCAGGGGGTCAGGGTGAGGTCTGATCCCTCATCCTGGGCATCTAGCGCAAGACAACAGAAGTTGGGCCTGCAGTCCACCTACCCAGGGAGGCTGCTGGGGAGAAACAGAGGCAGAGTGCGTCCTTCCTCTGCTCCATCCACCTTGAGATGAATGTAAGCAGAGGACAAAGGCAGGGGAGACAGGACCACAGGCCTGAGATGTTTTCTGCCAGAGCTGCTTCTGGAGACTTCGGCCTAACCAGGCACGACACCAAGGATGACTGCTTCCTCCCCCAGCTCCTCTCCACTCCTTTGTGGCTGGGACAGCTACTGGTTCATATGCAAGTAAAGATGGCAATTCATTCAACAAACACGGATCGAGCACCTTTTATGTCCCAGGCACTGTTCTAGGTGCTTAGGATATTCTTATGCTTCCGAGGGACTGCAGGCTGGGAGGATTCCACCTCTTTTCCCTTCAACACAAAAATGACCCCGGCTGTACTTCCTGTTTGAGCACCTCAGGTCTGCTCTTGCTCCCCACACACTGGCAGGTGGAATAAGCTCCCAGATCACCCTCTCTCCACACCCTCCTCCTCCCGCAAGAGACAGATTTTTCAGGGCCTTCCATGCCTTCTTCCTTTGTCTCTTCTTTTTAAAGTGGTATTTTTAGAAATAAACATGTAAAATACCAAGAGATGATGCCGCCACCTCTGCCACCTCTCTCCCTCTGTCATAAGCCGGCTCCTTGTGTTGCTTTACACGCCTTAATATATGTTTTACGGAGATGGTTCATGTTAAGGATGTCTGTGTAATACAGTGTTCGTTTGCACGTTGGTCCTTGGCTCAGCACCTGCCCAAGCCCGTTTTCTCTCCACACCATCCCCAGCATGTTGAGGCCATACCCCTTGCCTTTTTGATCCAAAGAAGGGGAGAGGAAAGACATACTGTAAGACAGACATATTTTATGCTTTTGTTTAAAAAGCAAACCTATTTTCAAAATGTGCAATGTCTCAATGGGATCGGCTAGTGATGTGACCAGGCTGCAGTGGCGGCTGCTGGGTCCCAGCCCTGTGCCTCCCCGTCCCGCTTCACAGCTGGTTGGCAGAGGGTGGTCCCCAGAGCTCACCTAGACAGCGTCTTGCCAGGACAGGCCTTTCCCTTGGGAGCCTGGCTCCAAGGCTCTGATGACACTGACAGCTGTTGCTTTCTCCGTGAGGGTTGTCCGCGCAGGAGTCCTCTTGAATGCGCATGTGCAGAAGGACAGCGCGGCAGACACATGTCCTGGTGGCTCTGGTCTGCCTGCCCTTGTCGTGCTGCTGCAAAGGGCAGATAGCACGGCAGCCCGCGTTCACAGCACTGGTACCCCTCTGCTCCCTGCCGGGCCTGTGATGGTGCATGGCCCGAAGGAAGTGGCTGGGCCCTCTGTGCTGCCCCGGCTGTTGACTTGAGTCCCTTGGACTTCTCACACTTGCGCCTGGCTCCCTTCTGGTGGGGGTCACACCTCTGGCTTCTGGCCCCTCCGTGACATTTCTTTCTGGAGCTATTCTTAGAGGCTGGCACCTCGGTCTGGCATCCAGACCGTGAAGTCACCTAGGCTGAGGAGGGTCCCACGGACAGAGAAACATTTCAGCTTGGCCCAGGAACCCCGGGGCTTTGGCGGGCTGCTTGCTGGGACACGGAGCTGCGCCGCCTCCGCCTCTTAACCTGCCCATTGATCGTCAGAGGGAGCTGGAAGGCTCTTGGCTTGGAAGGATTTGGGGAGGAAGGAAGTCTGTCCAGATCCGAAATCAAGACTTAAGGAATTTTGCACACAGCTCCTGGCCCACAGCTGAAGCGTGACCTCAACTCTGGCACTTGCGGCCTGCCCTGTTCCCAGCCTAGAGCATCTTGCTGTGAATGAGCAGGGCCAGATGGAAGCCCTGTGCTCGCAGCCTGTCGGGAAAGCCTTGGCCACTCACCGGGGCCTCCCCAATTAGTGCATCACCCCATCAGTCACCAAGAGACCCTCACTGAATTTGCTGCCGTCACTTTAGAGATGTTCCAGGATGCACGCTGTGTGCTTGCTCTGCTGCCTCTACGAGAGGCCTGGTCTTAAGGCAGGGCTGACCGCAGCAAGGCGAGATCACTTCCTTGCCCTCTACCTGGCAGCTCTTAAAACTAAGGGGGAAAAATACACACACACACACATACACACATCTATTTATGCACATATTGGGGCCAATTTGATTTACTAGAATTAGAAAATAAACCATTCAAGGAACTTCATGATCTCAGTGTCTTTATTTAGCATAAAAGTGACCTTAGGCGAACAGTTAAAATTAGGGAGACAGCACCTCTTTTGCGGCCAAACCACGAAGGCGTCCCTTACCATCCGTGTAGCCTGCTTGCCCTCCCCGCGGAGGAGGCCTCCAGACCGAGGTGAGAGTTTGCTCTCTCTCTCCAGAGCATCCCCACTTGATCCAGCTACTCAAGAGTCCCTGCGAGTTCTGCATTTGCAAGTCTGTGTAAACCCAGTACTAAAAACCAATGGGTCTGTATGTGTGCTGTGTGTCTCACCCTCCTGGCCTGTGCCGGCTCTGGCTGCCCTCCTGTCCTGTGGCAGTTGAGGGGCTTGGCAGGAAAGGGGAGCATGTGTGAGGTGCTGGGGTGCAGTCTGTGTACCCTCTTCCCTGTGCCTCAGCTGCCTGGCCTCCCAGGTCTGGGAAGAACAGCACCTCCCAGGAGCTGGTGATGTTTGCCACCGACAGGAGGATTATCACTACATTCCAGGGAACCCTGGGTCACGGGTGTCCTGGGTCCCGTGCGATGTATTGAGGCTTCGGACTCTGGCACCTTCCTTGACTTGCCTCTGAGACAGAAGATGCAAAGTGAGGAGAACCCCAGGCTGCCTCTGTGATTATACTGTCCGCGCTGCTGCTCGAGGGTGTGAGCATGCGCACACTCTCTTCCGATCTCACTCTTGGTTTTTTCCATTGGCTGGCATTTAGTAGCTAAATTGATACTCGACAAGAAGGGCTTTAGTAGAACTCAGAAAGCCTAGTAACTTCTGTGGGATAGGTCAGGGCAAGAAAAGTGAGCCTAACATAGTGGGGGCCTCAGCTGGGCTTCTGCAGCAGTTTGGGGTTCGGGAAGGTCTGAGACAAAAAACTGAGGAGAGAGGGGAAGGCGAGCTTCCTCCATTTCCTGGTTTCACAGTGGTTTGGCCATAATGGCTGATGGGTCGGGTCTCCTGAAGCCACGGTGAAGACCAAGGCACTGACCCAAGAGGCTGTGCTTTCAAGCTATGGGTGGCTCCAGTGGGCATCACACTGGCCCCCAAGGGCATTTTGGCAATTGGGATTATCCAAATAAGGCAAGCAGAGCTCTTCTTTGGCATTAGTGACTCCAGTACACAGGAAACATTTCTAAAATGATTGTCCTATATCCTGCACAACTTCACAATGTTTAAACTGGGATAGAACCCACTGCCAGTATAAGGTGGTCACACTACTAAAAGTTTTTATAAAGCTTTTAAGCTGCTTTTTAATGAGTTTCATGAATAACTCATGAAGGAGATGCCTACAATGGAGAAAAGACTGAAAATGAAATAGAGACATTGTCTCAAAATTCCTGAATAATACACTCCATGCATTGGCTATTCAACATGCTATTACATTTCAGCTACTATGTATTTGGTGGAACATGGTTCCAACAAGCAATAGAGTGTTCTAAAGAAGCAAAGGGATGGACTAATCATATTTAACAGGAGATTTAGAAAACCAAACATCCTTAAAACAGAGATACTTTAAGGCAAGCATGGTGTAAAGAAGGAAGGAGAAAGGAGAAAAGAGAAGGAAGCCTGGGGGTAAAGCTAGGCCCTGGGTTCAATCCCAGGCACAAGGAAAGAAAGAAAGATAGAAAGAGAGAGAGAGAGAGAAAGAGAGAAAAAGAGAGAAAGAAAGAAAGAGAAAGAGAAAAGGAAGGAAGAAAGAAAGAAAGGAAAGAAGGAAGGAAGAAAGAAAAAGGAAAGGAGGGAAGGAAGGAAGGGAGAGAGAGCAGAGATCCATGAAATGTGAGTGATCACACTGGATATCCTTAATAAAAGTTTTCAGAAGTTACTTCATATTCTTGCCATCTTCTGTATTTTTAAAGTTTTTTCAGCCCAAGGGTGAACATCTCCATTGTATCAATCACGCGTGGAAATGTTCAGGGCAGCTGTCTGCTGTTTTTCTTACCCTTTCCCTGGGACCACAGGCGATTGCTGCACCCGCCCGCGGCACCGCGCTCTTCGAGCTCCATCCTCCATCCCCACAGACCCTCCGGTCACCAGGCCTGTCCACATTCTGGGGACGACATCTTCCTCCAGACACGATGGCGTTTCCTGACCAAGATCTGTGTGTCTGTGCCGTTGCATCGTAGCCCTACTCGATGTCACAGACGGGGACACACTTAGACCCAAGCCTGTGCACACTTTCTGTTCTCGTGAGCTAGTTTTGTTCTCGTGTGTGCATGCGGTTTCGCTTTTGCACGGAGCGGTGCTAGGCTTCTCTTTCTCTTACAGGGAGCTCAGTTGTGCTATATGTGCACAGTCTGCTGGCCCCACATGTCTCTGCTTAGCCTCCCCTGAGCCTTCTATGTTGAGAAGCATCACATTTCATTATGAAATTTTCTTGTGTTACTCGTTAGCAGAGTTAACTTCGTTATAGCTTTTAAATGATGCGTGGGGATGGGCCGTGTGATCAGTGAACTTAACTTCTGGATAAGGAGCTTACTTCAAAGGGAAGGCTGGCCGTAAAGGCGGAGAAAAGGTCCTTAGGGCCGCTGTGCTCCCCTTCTGCCTGCTCACAGAGCGGGAGGATGTGCCCGGCCTGCACGGCTGGTAGGTAGACTAGAACGTGGCCTCGGGAAATGTTTGGCCTCATCCTGAGCCCAGATGTAGAGCTTTGTCTTCTACAGCTCAACCTCACTGTTCAAAGCTGGGGGAAAGGAGACTGAACCCCTTGAGGTCTAACTCCCCCGCTCTTCACCAAATCCAGCTTTCACATTAGGCCTGTAGCAGGGTTTACTCAGCTGCTTGTCGCCCCCTCGCGTTAATCATGTGTACTGCACAAAGAAGGAAAAAAAACCGCTTTCAAAATGAGTTTAAGTATGTTTCCAAAAACAGGCTCATTTTCCAACTCTTCTCACACCTTCTATCCACCGAACCACGCAAGGAGGAGTTCTTCCTTCCATACACAATCCAAGTTTTGAAGACAAGATGGGAGTTGTATGTGAAAGGGTCTGGTGACAGAGGCCTCTCAGGACAGGAGCAGAGAGACTACATCTTTAAGTACCGCCCTTGGGTGTGGGCACGTGTGTTTGTGGCGGCGATTAATGATTTACCAGTGCCTCCCTCCCTTCCCTACTGCCAAGGGTCAGCCACTCCAGCTTCCCGGGAGCCTGAACAGGCTCAGTGGTCCGGCCCCCAGGCTACCCGCAGCATGATCTCCATCAGCGAGGGCCAGAGTGAGTAGAGTGGGCGGGACGGGGCTGGAATGGGGTCGGGGGCAGGTGAGCCCCTCCTGGACTCTGTCTGTCTGAGGGAACCTGTAGTCTGTGACCTCCGGAGCCACCGAGTGGGCTATGTTGGCATCTCTGAGGCAGCAGGTGGCGCCGTGTGGCCCTGCCTTCACAGGGTGCGGGCTGCAAGAGGCACCGGCTTCCCGTCCAAAGTCCTCGAGCTGGGTGTGGCGCAGGTGGGCCCGGGAGGCCTCGGCCTGTTCAGGTATCTCCCCCTCAGGTCTTCAAGCCCTAGGGTTTCTTCTTAGCAGACGTGAGAGCTGATCTTTCCAGTGAGGAGGTGGGCTCCAATGAGCTCCGAGAACACACCTATCTCTGCTGAGTGCCAAGCACTGTACTGGGCACAGTGCAGACAATGCAAAGGAGGCAGACTGGTGCCCTGCTGACCTAGACAGGGAAGATGGTGATAAACCAAAAAGGAAGTAAGCATGTGGCATTTCTGATGGAACCCTCCAGACTAGAACGAAACAGTAAGGAGGTGAGAGTTTGGAGCAGGAGGATTGCTATCTTGGGGAAAGTGGAGAGGGAGGCTTCACTGAGAGGTATTCTTCTACAGAGATCATAGGAAGTGGGGAGGCAAAGCGAGGCCATCCACAGGAAACCTGTTCCAGGAAGAGGCAGCCTGTGCAAAGGCCTTGAGGCAGTAGCATGTGTGATACGTTTGGAGAACAGCAAGGAGGCCGGTGTGGATGGAGCACATCCATGAAAGGGAGAGTCTGGGTTACAAGGCTACTGAGGCCCAGACCATGGGCCATGCTGAGTTCAGCTCTCCAACCTGGGAGTGCCAGGAGAGGCAGACACTGGTACAGTAGATAGCTGGGTAGACCCAGGTGACACAGATAGAGAGATGAGATTGTAGAAGGATGAGAGAAGGAACAGGAAGAGGCCGCTGTGGTCAAGATGAGAGCCCAGGTGTCAGCAGTGAGGAGAGGCGTGCTCGCGAGGCTCATTTGTGAGGAATTTGCAAGACCTGAGGGAAGAGAGTCAGGGATGCCTCGGGCCTCTGGCCTGACTGGCATGTGTGGGCAGCTGAGGTGGTTCACTGAGAGTGTGGTGGGCTCCAACTGTCTGTGCTCTGGACCTCCGGGTGAGAAGTCACCTCGGCAGCCTGGAGCTCCACAGAGAGCGGGCTGCAGAGAGACGGGGGTTACCAGTGTGTGTGTGGTGCTGAGATCTCCGAGGTCAGTGTCTCAGTGTCCCCACCACTGAGTACTGGGACAGGATGATTCTTCGCTGTGGGTCCATGAGCCACGGTGTCCATGGAAGGCTTGTTTCATTCTACACTAGAGGCAAGACACTCATGGTCTGCTGCTCACGACCCTTGAGCACCATGTGGAGGAGGGGATGTGGCAGGAGACTGCAGGGGGCTGCTGCAGGAATGCAGGAAAGAGATGGAGGGGGCTGGAAGCTGAGTGGTAAGAGTGAGAGGCACAAGACTTTTAGGATACATTTTGGAAGAAGCAGCAATAAAGCTTTGCTGCACAGCACACCTATAATCCCAGTACTCTGAGAGGCTGAGGCAGGACGATTCCAAGTCTGAGCCCAGCCTTGACAATTGAGTGACTTAGTGAGATCCTGTCTCAAAATAAAAAATGAAAAAATGGGTTAGACATGTAACTCAGTGTTGCGGCCTTGGGGTTGATGCCCAGCCCAACAGGCAGTCAGTCGATCAGCTACATACTGAACTGTGGAGGTGGCAGGTGTGGCAACAGAGACCAGGAAGGCTCTCTGCTGCTGCCTCAGGCAGCTGGGTGGTGATGGAAGCCAGGGGAGACAGGGACTGAAGGAAGGGATTTAATCGCGCCACTTGGGGCCTGTGTGGTGTAACTGCCTGAGAAAACACTGCGCCAGTTGCCGAGAGCACAGGAGGCGAGTTCCAGGCTCATGCGAGGCTTAGGCTAGAAGGACAAACACCAGTGTCGGGGACACACATGTGACAGCAACGCGGTGAAAGTGAAGTGAGAAGCAAAGGAAGCTCAAGCCCAGGCCCTGAGCTACTCAGACCCCGAGGAAAGAGACGTAGGAGCTGGCAAAAAGACAGGAAGAATGGGTGGACAGCAGGACGAAAACCCCAAGTGCAGTGCCACAGAAGCCACAAGAACGGTGGCCAACTGCTGACCATGGGATGCTGGGGTCTTTGGGAGTCAGCGCTTCTGAGGAAGTGGATGGACCGCCTGGTACATTCAGAACAGGGCAAGCGGTTTGGAACCTGCCACGAGGACCCGGTGTTGCTACTCAGGGTTTCAATTTGGTCTGTGAAATGGGCTGAACCGTGATTTCTCCCGCGAGCTGGGGTGGGGCTGGAGCACACAGCAGCTGCAGTCAGCTGTGAGTGGCCTGCTCCTCACCCTCTCCTCCCACCTGTAGACAGTTCAGCTCGACAGCACTGCGGAAAACACACAGGTGATGCCGGGATGGGCACAGGCCCGCAGGAGAGCACAGGGCTCGTGCATGGGAGTGGCCCGGGCAGGAGTCACAACACAGAAAATGGAACATCATCACTGGTGGCTATTCCTGCCTAAGATTCTGTTCCCGCCTAAGATTTGCAGTCTTGGAGAAGCATCAGACAAAGGGGAGGATGAATGGCTACAAAATAACTGGGCTGGGGGCCGGAGATTTAGCTCAGTGGTTCTGGTGCCTGCCTCGCAAGCGCAAGGTCCTGAATTCGATCCCGGTAACCACATAGAATGCTGGGCATGGTGACTCATGCCCACCAGCAATCAATACCACATACCACAGTGGCTCACGCCTGTAATCCCAGCACTCGGGAGGTAGAGACAGAAGGATTGCTAAGTTCAAGGCTTGCCTGGGCTACATAGTGAGCTGAGGGCCAGCCTGAACTACAAAGCGAGACCCTGTCTCAAAAAAAAAAAAAAAAAAAAAACTGAGCTGAAGCTTTAAAAGTGTCAAGATCATTGCAAGAAAAGATGGAGGAACTGTTTCAGATGTGAGACTACAGGAAAGCCTGGTGTGAGGAGATATAATCCTAGCACTCCAGGCTGAGGGAGGAAGATCACAAATGTGACCCCTGCCTGAGCAAATTAGTGACTCTTGTAATCAAGGTCTGCAGGGGAACAGATTTAAAACAGGACACATAATTTATAGGATTAATTTATAATATTCACCCAAAAAGTCAAATGCAGAAGAGGGCAAGAGATCTGTCCACACACTAGAGACCCAAAGAATGCAGCTGAAGGCCTGGATCCCTGGGCCATGTTCCACACAAGTCCAGATAAAGGCCTAGAGCTCACGGCAATGTCTCATGCAAGTCCACATGGAGGATCTGCACCCAGAAGGTTCAAAGGCCAGTGGTGGAAACTAGAAAGCCTGCGGGGAGGGGTGAAGGACCTGAGCCGCCAAACTGAGGGGGTGCTCACAGTGAAGATCTGAGCTCCCTGATAAGAGAAGCAGCCATTCCCAGCAGCTCCTCCTCCAAGGACAGCCGAATTCAGATGAGGAGCACCAACCCAGCAAGCTTCTCCCGGAAAATCAACAGCATCCAACTTCCCCACCCCCACCCAGTTCTCTTGTGCAGCTGGCAACAGCTCTCAGGTGGGTCTTCCATGCCCATAACCATGCTGGCTCAGTTCAGCTGGGCATCCCAAGCTGACCAATGGTTAATCCATCACAGTGACGTTTTGGCTCAAAACTGAAAAGGGCTGGGGACGTAGCTCAGTGCAAAGGCCCCTGAGTTCAGTCCCGGGCAACACACAGACACACTATTCTTTCCTAGAAGTGATATGCTAGGGATAGCTGGGAGATGGGAACTTGTTGAAGGCTGGGTGATAGGACTGTATCATGATAACTTCCCAAGTTTGATGGCTCTGTCTTGGCTGTCTATGAAAATAAGGGAAAGCCACACCAATGCCTTGAGGAGGGATAAGATTCTGGACAGTGAGCACTCATAGGTCACAAAAAAAGTTCTTTCTTCTCTACTTGCAACTTTTCTGAACATTTAATTGTCAGAAAGAGGAGGAGGGAAATGCAAAGGGTTCCTTATACCAGCTTTGGCCAGAGGGCCAATCAGCCTGTTCTATAAGCTACTGTTGCTTCCCTTGGGATATAGCTGGGTCCTGGGCAAGAAAGACATTGGTCCTGGCTTCTGCTAATGCAATCTACAAGAGGGGGCATTGAAACCAGGTCCGGTGGCCACGCCTGTAATCCCAGCACTCTCGGGGGCTTAGGCAGGAGGATGGCAAGTTTTGAGTCCAGTCTGGGCAACTTAACTACTGAGAGCCTATCTCAAAAAGCAATTTTTTTAAAGAGGAAAGAGTGCCAGGGATGTACCTCAGTATAAAGGCCCTGAGATGAACCCCTATTTGGGGGAAAAGAAGAGTTGGACCATGGGTTCTTTTGGCAGCAGCTTGCGAGTCCCAGGACAGGGCCCACGTTCTGGGGAGGTCTCTCCTCCTCCTACTAGGCCCCCGGCAAGCCCTGCAGACCCTTAGATTCTCTGTTGGCTCTGCGTATCGAGTGACAGCCCTGAAGGGCTCCAGCAGGGGGAGTGACTTCTGTGCCTCAAAGGATGCCACCAACAGGTGAAAAACCAACCTGTGGACCAGGAGGAGATATTCAAAATCATGTATCTGACAAGGTCAGATCTACAAACCCATGTAGCTCCGGTGCTTGCCTCACAAGTGCAAAGTCCCATGTTTGATCCCCAGTACCAAAAAAAGAGCTCAAAAACCTCCACAACAAGATAACCCAGTGCAAACAGGCCCAGAACTTGAATAGACACTTCTCTAGAGAAGACACACAAGTGGCCAAGAAGCACAGGAAGAGCTGTTTGGTACAAGTAGTGACTAGGGAGAGGCCGGTCAAAACTACATGGTGCCACTGTGTCCATTAACATGGCTGCTATCAAAAATAACAGCAAAGGGCCAGAGATTTAGTTCTGGTTCTGGTGCCTGCCTCGCAAGCGCAAGGTCCTGAGTTTGATCCCAGTAACCACATACAATGCTGGGCGTGTTGACTCATGCCCACCAGCAATCAATACCGCATACCACAGGACAAGGGGCGTGGTGGCTCACACCTGTAATCCCAGCACTCAGGAGGCAGAGACAGGAGGATTGCTGAGTTTGAGGCTTGTCTGTGCTACATAGCTGAGGGCCAGCCTGAACTACAAAGCGAGACCCTGTCTCAAAAAAAAAAACCCAGCAAAGACTATGTGAGGGGTGTGGGGAAATTGGACTCCTCGTGCCATGCTAATTGGAATATAAAATGATGTGGCAACTTTGAGAAACAGAACAGTTTTTTGAAGATACAGGTTAAGATACTATCTGATCCTGTAGTTCCACTTGTGGATATATACCCAAAAGATTAAAAAGCAGGGTCTTCAAGAAATTCTTTTTAACTCCCACATTCATTGCAACATTATTCATAGTAGTTGAAAGGTGAAAGTAACTCAGGTGTCCAACAGCAGATGAATAGATCAACAAAATGTGGTATATATAGTCAGTGGAATAGTATTTGGCCATAAAAAGACAAGACCATTTTGACACATACTACAACATAAAAGAATCTTAATGATGAAGAAAGCCAGACACAAGGTGGCTTCAGGAGGTGGAGGGAAAAGAGAATAGGGGGCTAATAAGTTTAGTGGGTACAGAGTTTCGGTTTTCCAAGAGGGGAAGATTGCTGGAGGTGGACAGTGCTGGTGTTTGCCTGGCAACAGAAGAGTGTTTAGTTCCATGGAGCTGTCCTTTTACACCTGGGTAAGATGGTAGATTTTTTTTTTTTTAGACAGGGTCTCGCTTTGTAGTCCAGGCTGGCCCTGAGCTCACTATGTAGCCCAGGCAAACCTGGGACTCAGCAATCCTCCTGTCTCTGCCTCTCGAGTGCTGGGATGACAGGTGTGAGCCACCATGCCTGGCACTGTGGTATGTGGTGTTGATTGCTGGTGGGTGTGAGTCCCCACGCCCAGCATTGTATGTGGTTACCGAGATCGAACTCAGGACCTTGCACTTGCGAGGCAGGTGCCAGAACCACTGAGCTAAATCTCCAGACCAGATGGTAGATTTTTAAAGGCCAGACAAGGAACTGTCCTTCACTGCCTGTCCTAGTACCAGAGAGCAGTAAAGTTCACAGTTCCCTGAGGGGGAGACACAAGGACGCTCGTCCCTGTCACTGCAGGGCAGTGACCTGAAGGATGAAATATCCACAGCGCAGCCCATGGTGGAGCAAGGGGTCCTAGACCAGCTCTCTCGTGCCCTCCTGCAGCCTCTGAGGGTGCCACGGATACCCCGCTGTCCCAGAAGGGCACTGGTGGCGGCACCCACTCCCCTGGCTGGAGAGGACTTGAGGGCCATGTGGGCAGCTGCCAGAAGGGACAGTGAGGAGCAGGACCCACAGGCAGGGCACAGCCCTGACTCAGACTGTTTTCCAGGCCCAGGGCAAGGTCAGCCACCGAGAGCAAGCACAACCAGGGACCCAACCTGAAAGTGCTCTGGCAGTGCAGCATTTGAAGACAGCTGGGAGCTGGATGTACAAGTGGTGGGGGGCCCTGGCCCCCAGTGGGCGCTGTGAGGACCGAGCCAGTCTCTGTCTCTCGTCCCCTGAGAACACAGAGGCTCAGTTCCCTCCCCACGGAAGCCATCCATCCCCTGGCTCTGGGAAGTCTCAGGTTGGAGCCCCTGAGCCCACCCACCATAGCCTCCTTGCCCATTGCAGAGATTGGCATTGGCATCACCGGCTTTGGCGTCTTCTTCCTCCTCTTTGGGATCCTCCTGTACTTTGACTCCGTGCTCCTGGCTTTTGGAAATGTGAGTGCCCCAGCTGGGTGCCCCTCTACTCTCCCAAGTCCCCAAGGTCTCTACTGCCAGGCAATAAGCTCCAAGTTCATCCATGTCTGTCCATAGGGGGCTCAGGTACCGAGGAGCCTGGGCAGAGCAGGGTGATGGGGGGAAGCAGGTGGGTGTGGAGTAGGTGAAGCAGGGGGCTCTGGTGGGGAAGGAGCACCGAGATCATCTGAGAGGCAGCTGGGGGTTGGAGCAGAAGGGACCACGGTGCTCATGAGTGTCCCTAGGAGACATGCCAAAGCAGCAGCAGGTCTTAGGTCAGAGGTCCAGTGTGAGGGCTCCCCGTGGCTTTGGTGATGGCTCCCTGACCTGTCTAGGCCTCAGGCTTCCCCTGTGTAAATAGAGAGGCTCCCACTGTCCACCTCAGCCCTGCAGAGATATGAGGAGAAAGGAAGTCACGTGGGAAGACACACTAGAATCTGAGGAATCCAGTGGAAAACTAGACTTCAAAGCTCTCCCTGTCCCGCCATACTCCCAGGCACTTCTGACCCTCACTGGCCTGGGTTCAGTCGACCATGTGGTCCTGGGGTCACCAGGCCCAGCCAGACCCGGCTCCAGCCTGAGCCCCAGCTCTGTGTCCCTCACACTCCTCCCATCCCTCCGGCTGCCTTTACACAGCTGCTGTTCCTGACGGGCCTCTCCTTCATCATCGGCCTGAGGAGGACATTCTCCTTCTTCTTCCAGCGGCACAAGCTCAAGGGCACCAGCTTCTTCCTGGGTGGGGTCGCCATCGTGCTCCTGCGCTGGCCGCTCCTGGGCATGCTCCTGGAAACATATGGATTCTTCAGTCTCTTCAGGTGAGGCCAGGCTTCAGGAGCCCTGAAGATAAGGGCCTTGGTCAGAATGCAAGTTTCCATGTGTGGTATTGGAGACAGGCCCTACAGCCTCACTCGTGCTGGACAGTGGCTGTACTGCGGACTGAGCCATGTCCTGGACTCTCTCTGTCTCCTTCTTCTCCTGTGTCTCCACTCTTTGAGGCAGGGTCTCACAAAGTTACTAAGTTCTCCAAGTTGGCTTTGAACTTGAGTCTTCCTGCCTCAGCCGCCTAAGTACCTGGGATTACAGGCATGAGCCGTGGCACCTGGCTGAGAATTCAAACTTTAAATCTCCTCATGTCCCAGACATGCAGGGCCTCCTTGCTACTCCAGCCTGTCACACAGATGTCTCCTGCCAGGCCTCACCTGGGTGTTAAGGGCAAGGCACTAAAGGCAGACAGAGGCAGCTCCCTGCAGGGGAAATGCCAGGACACGAGGTAGCACAGCGTGGGCATGGCTCCAACAACTGTCCATGCCCAGAGCCCAGTGAGGCTAGAGCAGCCAATCTCAGGAGGGGATAAAGAAAAGAATCATACAGTAGCAGTCATAAAAATAAATACTGCTGGGCCAGGAATATAGCTCAGTGGCACCACACCTGCCTTGCAACACAAGTTGTGAGTTTGATCCCTGGTACAAGAAAGAAAAAAAAATTTAAAACTACTGCCTGAGGACAGCTGTGTGAGAGGGCCTATGATCCAGTTACTCATATTGTTTACCACATTTACAGCTGGAAATGGAGTCAGAGAAGCAAAGGAATTTGCCGATAAGGACAAGATTAAGCGTAGGGTGTTTGGCTACAGAAGCTTCCTTCCTGGCCGCTGTCTCCTGTGGCCTTGCAATCGGGTGCGGAGCTGAGCTTGCCCCACACTGAGGGGCCTGCTGGGGGATGGGCTTCAGCCTCCATGCTTTCCTCCTCCCCTCCCAGGCAGCACTGAGCCCACTCTCCTCCCCTCTGCTCCTAGGGGTTTCTTCCCCATGGCCTTCGGTTTCCTGAGCAGTGCCTCCAGCATCCCCTTCCTGAGTGCGGTGAGTGGGTCACCGGGGGTTGACAGTGGTGCCCGGATGGGGTGGCATGTAAGTGGGAACACTGCTTACCGGTGTTCCTCACTGCCCTGTGTGTGGCTCCCGGCCTTGCCCTCTTCCTCTCCCTGCTCCTTCCTTTTGACAAGAGCAGATGAGTGGGGGTCACAGGTGAGTCTGAGGTGAGGGTGTGGGTCAGCCAGAGGGTGGAGACTGAGACTCCAGGTGACCACCCAGAGAGGCCCTGAGGTTTCTGGGGAGCTGGCTAAATCTGGGGCCCAGGTATGGAGAGGGTGGTGACAACAGGAAAAGCAGGTGCCGGACCCCCAGCTCCTGGGCACCCCTACCCTGACTCTGAAGCACCTCATAGAACAAGCTTGCTGGGATGCCCAGGGAGGCTCCAGAGCAGCACCTCGATGCACCTGCCAGCTGGGTACATCCCACAGCCCCTCCTTGTCAGCGCAGGGCATCATCCACTCTCAAGGCCAGCTCCTTCACAGGCTGCATACTGTGACTGCTCCCACCCTTTGTCTGGAGTAATGATTCTTGGCTCCCACAGCTGTTCCGGAAGCTTCAAGGAACCAGCTCAATGGTCTGAACCACAGAGATGGGCTCCCTGAACTTGGATTGTTGATTAAGTGGGCTGGAAGGAAACCGGAAGCCACCCCCACAGGCCCCACCCAGCACTGACCCCCCCATCACACCTGGGCCTCCCCAAGTCCTGAAGGAAAATTAACGGAGCTGTGTGACCTCAAACCTCCAAGTCAATGCAAGAGGCTGCTGGGAGCAGAGATCACAGCCCCAGGGGACCCGGCTGGGGCTGGCGGCACATCCCCACCCTCTATTTACAGGGGGAAATGAAGATTAAATCCCAGAGCTGTGACAGTATTTCAGCCTCAAAGTCAGTATCTTCAGCCCAGAAGGTCCATACTAAGATCCTGGGGTAGCCTAGGGCCTGGGCACCCCTGTCCTGCACACCAGCCATGGCACTGGGGCCTTCTGCCCTCCTCCTCACTCTCCTCTTTCTCCGAGTGTTATGAGTCCAGTGAGTGGCACAGCATGTCTGTCAGCAGTGAGCACTCGGCAGGCAACCGGCACTGATGCAGGGCTGTCAGGAAGCGATGCTCGTGGGGGCCTCGCTCTGAACACTGCACCCCCATGGGGGACAGCTCTGGCTGAGGCCACTTCCTGTCCAAGGGCAGAGACCCAGCCCAGGGTGGTAGAGGCTGAGTCACCTGCGGAGCAGCATTTAGTGAGTATCCGCTGTGCATACCTGGAACTGGAGCCGGTGTCCAGGTGCAGGGGCCAGGCCCATCCCCACCACAGAGACAGAACACAGAGCCTGGAGGGTGGACGGGGAGCTCTTGAGATGCGCCACCACCTGGAAGTAACTGCTGTGCCTTCCACCTCTTCCCCAGCACTCCAGTGTATGCTGCTTTCAGGGCCACCATTTATTCTCATCCCCTGCCCTCCCCTTCTCTCTCTCTCTCTCTCTCTCTCTCTCTCTCTCTCTCTCTCTCTCTCTCTCTCTCTCTCTCTCCTCCTCCTCACCCCCATTAAACCCAGGGAAGCACTAACACCGAGCTACATCTATTGCTTTTAATTTATTTATATTTTGAGACAGGATCTCACTAAATAGCCCAAGTTGGCCTTGAACTTCCAATCCCCCTGCCTCAGCCTCCTGAGAAGCTAGGATTACAGGTATGTGCTCCTGTGCCCAGCTGCTTAACCAGCTTGCCCATCCAACCATGTCAGGTCATAGTCATCTCAAATCCCATGCAGAGGAGGTGCTAGAGATTGAGGAAAGAAGGACAAGAGCAAGAGGGTACCCCCTCCCCCTTCCACTCCTCAGACTGGTTCTCTCAGGGCTGGCAGGGCATGGGCAGCAAGCAGCCCCAGGGGGGCCAGACTGTGCCCTCAGCAGCCTCCTGTGTCCCTTCACTTCTGACAGGGTCGCCTGCAGCAGTTCTGCAGTGGGAACAAGGCACAGGCTGGAGCCTCCGAGCCCACCCTCCCGTGTCCTCACTCTGGGGCAGAATAGGTCCTCAGGTGGGCACAGTGGAGAGGGCTCAGGAGGATGAGAGCTGGTGGGGATGCAAGGTGGCATGGGAGGCTCCCCAGAGGGCGAGCAGAGGCCAAGGGGCAGGCAGGGGCCTGAGCTCTCTGGAGAGGTTCCAGGAGGAGGAGGGAGGCAGAGGTGGACTTGTGCCTGGAGACGTCACCAGGCTTGATAAAAGGGGACGTGGTCGGGAGCTGTGAGCGTGAGCCCGACGCTCCCTCGGGCGCTCACCCACCCCCACACCTCCAGCTCTCCGCCAGGACCCTGCAGAGCTCCCGCCTGGGCCAAGGTAGGTGCACGGTATGCCCCCATCCTGCCCTAGTGGGGCACAGAAGGGAGAGGAAGCTCATGCCAAGCCTGGCACATTCAGGTAGGCCAAAGGGCAGGCCCAGTCTCCTGAGCACTGCTGGCCTGCTGGCCTGGGACAGCTGGGTGGATTCACTGACTTGCATTTCATTTGTGAAGCCAGGACCCAGGGGCCCAAAGGCTTTGTTTCTGCTGTGGATGAGTGTGGGGTGTAGAGTACAGTAAACACCATATGGCTAGGATTTAAGGCCACAGAAGCTTTTGGGGAGGTAGGGCACTCTTTAGGGTTCATGGGTTCAGTGGGGCTCCTTTGGGTAGATCTCCCAACATAAACCAGCTGCCTACACACTTAGCTAGCTGCCTGCTAAGAACTGGGGCTACTGTTAGGAGGGGGCCACCCCGCTTCAAAAGCTTCCTGATCTTGCCTGGATTTCTCCATCACTCACTGAACACAAAACTTCCTGCGGAGGTGAAACTACACCGACCCATCCACAGCACGTCAACCACTTAGCAGCTCCGGACTGTTTCCCCAACAGCCCAACTTCCCTGCAGGGATCCCATGCCCATGTGCATGGGACAGAGAACAGAGAGTTGTTTGTGTGTACTTGCGTGCGCGTTGTGTGGTAGAAAGAGTGTAGTACATGTATGTGGAGGAGGGCACATGACATATGGAAGGACCTATGCGTATGTGTGATGTGTGGGTGTAGTATATGTGTTGTGTGTGGTATGTGTATAGTGTGCGTTGTATATATACAGTGTGTTTGTCAATGTGTGTATTGGGGTAGGCAGAGCCCCTGTGATCTGTATGTCGGGCAGTCACTGCAGAAGCCAAAAGTGGGGCACGCTCCCTCCCCCCATCCCCCCCCCCACCTTGCTCTGCACAGAGCGGCAGAGCCCTCTGTGGACACTTTCCCGCGCGGCTCAGCTCTCTCCCTGCAGCACAGCTCTGGCCTCCTGTCCTGCTCACCAGCCCCTGCTACTACCCCAGGGCCCCAACAGTGGCTCCCTCAGACGCCTTCTGCAAAATGTCCTCGCCTGGGGCCGGAGATTTAGCTCAGTGGTTCTGGCGCCTGCCTCACAAGTGCAAGGTCCTGAGTTCGATCCTGGTGACCACATAGAATGCTGGGCATGGAGACTCATGCCCACCAGCAATCAATACCATATACCACAGTGCCGGGTGTGGTAGCTCACGCCTGTAATCCCAGCACTCGGGAGGCAGAGACAGGAGGATTGCTGAGTTCGAGGCTTGCCTGAGCTCCATAGTGAGCTCAGGGCCAGCCTGAACTACAAAGTGAGACCCTATCTCAAAAAAAAAAAAAAAAAATTGTCCTCGCCCGGTTGACTGAGGCTGGAGACAGCTCCTGCCACACCTGGGCTTGGGCCTCCCTGGCTCCCGTAGCCGTGGCATCTTCACTTGTGTCCAATGTGTTATTTACAGCTATTGTGAAATCATCTTGGTATTTTTTAAATCATCCTCTTGAGAGTTTCTCACACTGAACTTGAGATCTGGGGAGGGGAGGAGGCCTATGTCGGCAACCTTGCATCCCCCTGCACCTGGCCTGGCCCCCAGGGGTGCTCAGGTGATGACCCCAAACCTTGCCAGACCCATTACTCTCCTAGATTGCTCCTGCCTCTGCCCGGTGCACTGCCCAGGCCGAGGCGCAGCGAGCTGCAGGTCTAAGGCGTCAGTCAGAGTCTGTGAGAATGAGAACATGAGCTCAGGCAGGCTGGTCGGTTTTCTTCTTCCACAGACTGACCTTAGGGATCGGGAGATGTGAGTGGCCTGCTCAGGTCTCGTGGGAATGAGGGCAGAGCTAAGGGAGATTCCAGTTTGGATCCCCTATCAGGATTTGTACCTCCGAAGCGTAGCTGGGTCCTGTGGTGGGGAAGATAGGGAGGGACTGAGACAGGGCGATGTGCGGCGTTAGGAGCCCTGGGCTTCAATCCAGCTGCAAAAGCATTTTGTCCTTTCTCATGTTTTTTCACTATTTCCAAGAGAAATTGAACTTGGGAGATGGTGAGGGGAATGGGCTGGGGAGGGGGAGGGTCAGGACGCACAGCTCCCACCTCAGCAGCTGAAATGATGAGGCCGATCTGACGCCTACCCTCCGAGCCCACGGAGAACAGACTGGAGACAACTGACCTGATAAATCAGGGACAGGTTTTTCTTTTCCCTGAATTATGGGCAATAAGGCAGTTTAATGATGGTCTTCAAGGCTGTGAAGGACTCAGAGAAAAAGCAAGATGATTGCCTCTTCTTCCTTTTCTAGAAAAGAGAAAGAACTGGGTTCCTATTATATGAGGAGGGAATGGGGCTGGGTTTGGGAGGGGACTTTCTAATGGGGACTGCAGGAGCCAGGAAATCACGGATCAGCACAGATCTGGTAGGGAGAGAAGTGCATGGTCCCAGCCCCAAGGGAGAAGCCTGAACCTCATTCTCAGCAACCTGAAGTCCTGACCTCATGTCCCTCAGTTTACCCTGGACACTATCTCTTGCCCATCCTGCCTCCTGACTTTGCTCCAGCAAACCTGAGACTCAGAACCCTGACATTTCCCCCAAGGCAAGCAATCCTGTCTCTTCTCTGAACTGGATCATCTCTCCCTCCCTGGCTCCCCTCCAGGAAGCCGTCCAGAGACTCGCACTCACCTGGCGTGGATTCAGAGTTGATGTCCCCATGCACATGGTGTCATCCACTCTTCCTAGTTCTGACTTTTAGGGTCCGGCCCGCCCCAGGAGCCTCCGAGGACACAGAGGCTTCTCTCCCCCAGGCTCGGCCTCTGGAAGCTGGCCAGCACGATGCCTGACCTCTTCCCTGTTCTTTTTGTCTTGGCCTCGGGGCTTTCCTAGGACCTGCTTCCTACCAGGATGAGCTCACGGGTTTCCTGGCAGCTGCTGCTGCTCCTCTGTGCCACCTCTGTGGGAGAACTGCTGGCAGAGATGGCACCTGTGGAGAACCCTAGATCCATAGGTATGATCATCAGCAGAAGGTTGGCAAGTAGGTACCTTGTTGCAAAACTGACCCTGGCCGGCGGGTGGGAGCTGGACACTGCCCAGGACTGACACGAGGGCACTTTCTGGAGAGGTCTCGGGAGCTCCGCCAGTTAGGGGT
This sequence comes from Thryonomys swinderianus, assembly GCA_004025085.1. Lineage (NCBI taxonomy): Eukaryota > Metazoa > Chordata > Mammalia > Rodentia > Thryonomyidae > Thryonomys > Thryonomys swinderianus. The sequence goes on from PVIC010001535.1 coordinate 81,869, forward strand.
CACTACCCTGGGCATGGGCAGCAGGGGCTCACCCAGCACAAGTGCCTGCTGTGCACCAAGCTCCTTCATGGTTCCCTCATGTCCTCTGCTCTATGCCAGTCACTTCTTGGTGTGGATGTTGGGAGGAACGAAATACAGAAATTTCTTTTTCCCAGTGACTCTGATCCTTCGTAAGAGACTTGGATTCAGAACCTAAATACATGACAGATTTTTTTTTTTCCCTTTTGAGACAGGGTCTCGCTTTGCATTTCAGGCTGGTTCTGAGCTCACTATGTAGTCCAGGCAAGCCTCGAACTCAGCAATCCTGCCTCTGCCTCCCGAGTGCTGGGATTACAGGCATGAGCCACCACGCCCGGCACTGTGGTATGTGGCATTGATTGCTGGTGGGCGTGAGTCAACACGCCCAGCATTGTATGTGGTTACCGGGGATTGAACTCAGGACCTTGCACTTGCGAGGCAGGCACCGGAACCACTGAGCTAACCCTCCAGCCCCACATGACAGATTTTTAATATCTGCAAACCTTTAGTTCACTGGAGAAACTGAGGTCTGAAGAGTTTGTAGAGAGGCTTCTCCAAGGTCACCCAAATATTGCAGGAGCCCAGCAGGTGCCAGAGGGCAGCCCTGAGAGAATGTCTGCTGAGTGCCACGTGCTGTAGCCATGCTGGTCCCCAGCCGCGAGTGGGGACTGGATGCTTCTTGGCTGTCTGCTCTCTGAACAGACTAGAATCCCTACCTTAGCCTTCTTGGCCCTCAGTTCCTAACCTGGAACTTGGGGCACCCTCTGCACACTTGATGCCATTGTTCATGCCCAGAGCAAAGAGAATATGTCCCCAAGTATCTTCTGCCAAGAGTGTCATTTCCTGGGTAGGGAAGGCTGCTTCAGACAACCTCACCACTGCCCAGGGACCCTGGACAGTGCTCTCTGTGGCAAAAGGTTCTGGGCAAGGCCACAGAGGGGCCTGAGCAGTGATCCTACTGCTGGTGAGCGTGTGTAACTGGCAGGAGGGACCTCCGCGAAAGAGCATTATTAACTACAGACACTAAACCGCCAACAGATGCATTAACTCCAGCACACGCCCACCCAAAATCCTCTCATCTCCTGCCACAGGTGGCTGGATGTATTGTCTACTGAGCTAGTTGTCCCATTTACTACCGACAAGTGTAATGGATTTAATGAGCCTCCATGGGACGTGCCTTCCAAATTAGCCTCGTTAACCCTGAGTATGAAGAGGAGGCATTAAAGCCAAGCTGGGAGAGGTGGCCAGTTAAGGTGACCTTGATAATTTCTGGTCTTCACTGAGTCCTGATGCAGCTAACTGGGGGGTTAAGTTATTGTTGCCAGGCAGCAAGATTGGGTTACAGGTGCGTGGGTGCTCAATGTCTTTGGCTCCACTTTCTTGATTTGTTACCACGGGTTTGTCATTAGCATATATATATATATATATATATATATATATATATATATATATATAAAACAAGCATTTACTGAGGTTCTACTGTGTGTCAGGCACAATTTCAAGTACTCTGGGAGATAGAGGAAAAAGGCCCCTGGGGGCTCCTGGCCCAACATGCAGAGAGGAGCCCAGAAAGGGGCAGAGATAAATGTACCCAGATGCTGGTCTTGACTTTCGAACTCTGAACTACTTGCTTCCTAAAAGTAATTTAATATAAAAGCTATTCAGGATAATTCCAGCAAATGTGCAAAATGAAAATCACTTTGCAGGTGGGAGAAGCTGATGGCCTATCATCATCCAAGACAGGACAGCCTGCTGCCCTGCCCGGCTTAGCACTGAGCCCGGCAGAGGTCGGGGGCTAAGCGCACACCCCCAGACAGCTTGGCGGCCGAGGCTCACATCCCTGTGCTCTCTGTCCTAGGCCCTCGGCGAGGAGCCCTGGCCCTCCTGGCTCCCTGGGGGCAGGGCCTGCAGTGCTCCGAGAGGAAACAGGTGCCAGCCGGGCCACGCCCTCGGGGGGCCTCCCTGTGCCCTCCGGGCCAGAGCTCCAGGGAGAACCCCCGGCCAGGCCTGTGCGCTCCGCGCGGTCACCGGATCCCCGCAGTGCTGGTGCAGCGGGAAAAGGACCTGTCCGCCTTCAACTGGAACTCCTTCGGCCTGCGCTATGGCAAGCGGCGGGCGGTGCGGGGCAGCCACGGGGGCGACGGCGCTCGGGGCTGAAGCTCAGGAGCAGCTGTGGGCCTTGAGCTTAGGCCCCGGCCGGTGCGACTCATGGGGTTGGGCGGATCTGGAGCTTCTGGCTTGAGGCAATAAAAAATGCTGCCCCTGCAAGTGTGATTTTCGGAGTCTGCAAGCAGTGCCTGCGGGATTGCTATTTCTTCCATTAAACCTGTCACTGGAGTTCAGGTGTCTGCGGCCAGTGAGGTCAGTACTTCCCCAACTATGCGTGCGGAGAACAGGTTGACTGTTACCCGGTCTGTTGTAGCTCAGTTCTTTTTAAAAAATGTTTCGTATGAATTGCTGAAAACCTGAACTACTTCAAAACAACAACAACAAAGCCTAGATTGGCTGCTGTGTGAGTGCTTCACCAAGCTCTAGTTCCTATAAAATGTTCGGCCATCTTTGAAACTCCTATACTTTCCCCCTGCAGATGGGTGGGTAACATTTTGCAGAGAGCAGGAGCCAACTCTGGCCTTTGAGGTGGGCTGTGGGTAGGAGGCCACCCAGTTAAGTAGTTTCCAAGTTCCGGGCAGGTCAGCGGCTTGAGCTGCTTTGTTCACGCGGGTCTAAGTATCATGTGAACCCCACACTCAGGCCTGTACTAGGGTGCCCTGTGCTGAAGCCAAGGGCTTCCCAACACACCTGGCCCTTTGCCTCTCCCCCAGGAAAGCTCAGTACAGGGCTGGTTCTTTTCACTGTCACTTCTGCTCTTCCTCATATCCAGCCAAGGCAATGGATGCATACTGTCCCCATGTCTGATAGGAGAACTTTGACATCCAGAGGATAAAGAAGCACTCAGCCAGTGCGTCACAAATCTGATTGTTCTGTGGACATCGGAGGCTGGCCCCCCACGCTGTTGTCACATCTTTCCTAGAAGGCAGTGCTTCTACTCTATGGGAGTCATACTGGGCACAGATCAGGAAAGCCAGGTGTGGTGCACCTGGGATCACAGTATTTTGAGAGGCTGAAGCAGGAGGATCATAAATTCAAATTCAATCCAGGCAATTTAGTAACTTAATGACTTTGTCTCAAGAAAAAAAAAAATCTGGGTGTGGTGGCTCATGCCTGCAATCCCAGCACTTGGGAAGCAGAGGCAGGAGGATCAACCATGAGTTCAAGGCTAGCCTGGGCTACATGGTGAGACCCTTTCTCAGAAAAAAAAAAAAACAAAAACGCTGAGATGAAGCTTCTTGGTTCATTTCCAAGAAAGAAAGTATAGTCAGCCATTCTTGGTGGCCCAATAGCTAAGGAGAAGAAATTTCAGTAGGAGAGAGAGTAGAGTTTCTCATTAGGAAAACCCCAGGAAGTCCACTCTCCGACCCACAGGACAATTCAGCTCTATTTCACAGCCTCAGGATTCTCCCGTCCTGCGTGGTCTCAGAGGGAAAGGTTCCCCAGAGGGGAACAGAGGAATTGTGTAGCCCAGTCCCATACTGTGAAGCACCACAGGGCTCTACTCATCACAGAAACCAGGACTCCACAGGATGGAGGCAAAACTGGGTTGCTATGGTAACGAGATAGGCTGCCATGGAAACTGACAACCTGCCCCACCCCATTTTATCCTTGAAACCATGCTCCAGGATCTCTCAAATTACCCGTACTGCTGTGAGCTCATGTCATAGCATGTTGTGACGGCATGACGCTGTTAACATTCAGAGAACCATTTCATCCATCAGCAACCCCAGGGTGTGTGTACCTCTCCAGAGGAGTCCTAAACCCAGGCCCTGAGTTAGTAACTTGTTAAGCAAGTTATTCCCCAGCCCCTTGAACCAAGCCCCACTCATGAAGGCTGTGGATAGGAAGAAGCTGATGGGTTTCTGAAATCTGTTCTTTGCCAGCCTGAGTTTTACACACTCCCTGTGTCCCCCATCTGCCTCTTCCACAAAGCCTTAAGTTTAGGTAGCTTAGGAAGCAGCTGTTTAGAGGGCAGGGCAAGGAGCCAAGGGTGCGTAAGGAGTACACGAGATACTGCACGTAAGTTCACGGGCCACAGCACTGGTGTGTGGCTTGGACCCTCCAAGCACATTTCAGGGCTTCCCAGATGTCATTGCAGCTGACACCCCAACTGTCCCGGCTGATCCAGAGCCCCGGGATTGCAGGCAGCAGGGAGGGAGCTGGTTGGCTGTCTGGTGTTCTTGTCCCAGCACTGCTGCCCACAGACTCCGGGCTTCCCAGGGCGTGGAGCTTTCTGTGGAATGAGGGATCTTGGATCCTCGAGGCTCCGGGCTGGCTCTGAACCCATGCTCCTGACCAGTAAGGGCTGTCGCACTACTTGTACCAGCTGTTCTCAGGCTCCTTTCTGAACTGTACATGGGCATGGAGAGGTGGGCACAGAAAGCCAGAGCTGTGTAGGGACTGACCTACTGCTTCCTGAGGTCTTTGTGCATGCCCAGGGTACAGGAGTGCGCCCCAGTGGGGGACGCAACAGCGCTTCTCCACCCCCCTTCTTTGGTGAGTGTTCTCGAGGTGGCCACGAGGCTCTGTGCAAGGAGACTTGGGGGGCAGGACTGGGGTGACATAGGCAGATGTCTGGCCCTAGTATCACTCTGAGCGTATTCGCCAGCAGCGTGAGTCCCTGCAGGGTGCCAGGCAGAGTTGCCTCTTTGCCCTCCCACAGTGGCCACCTGAGATGGGGAGTGTGTGGAAAAGCAGAACGGGGTGGGGGGGGCCTTGCACAGTGTGTCCCACACCACGTAGCCGCAAAGTTACAGAACCGAGAGTCAGACACATCTCACTGCGAACACCAGAGTCTTTCTACACACCACAGTCTCTCCTCCTTCCAAGCATGGCCAGGTGGCCGGCTCAAGAACCTGAGGATCAGGTATGGCAGCCAGTGTCACTCTGCCCCAGTGCCTTGCTGGACTCCTTTAGGGACAGCGCAAAGTCACCAGCTCCAAGAGCGGGCCTCCTCCCCGCTAGCCTCAGGCCAGGGCATCATCTGGCTTTTGTGCTGCTGCCTGTCTTCCCTGCCTGTCCAGCCCAGAGCTGGTCACGGGACTAGAAGGACATCCAGTCTGAGAGCCTGCCACCCTTCCGTGCCTTCCCTGCTGTTCCCACTTCTCATCTGCTGCTTCCAACAGCTCCTTGATGGCTTTGTGCAGGGAGCCTGGGGCCGGGCTCACTCTGAGTTTTTCCGGGCACCAGGACTCCGCAGCCTCCCCCCATCATCGCCCTGGCTTATTTTCCTGTGTCTAATATTCATCCCTCGACAGTCTTTACAACTCTCCCTTCGACAAGTCGCAGCACAAAGGGTAAAAAGTCCCACTGCTGATACAGCTGCACATCCCTAAGCCCCTTATTCAGAGTCACCAAAGGAACAAGAAAGGTGTATAATCTTAAGGTCACAGAGGAGGGAAAGGAAACAGCAGCTAGAAATGACGACAAGATTTCTGAAATTAGCTGGAGGGCTTGCAGAACAAAGGAAACCATCCGTGTGTGTCATGTCAGAGGGCACAAGGTGCGCAGTAGAGACAGAGCCTGGGCACTGGCTGAAAGCAATTCACAGGGCTCCATTTCCCAAGAGCAATTTAGCTGGGCTTTCCAGCTACCTCAGGGAAGGAGGCAGAGCCTTCTGACTGGAGGGCAGCAGTGGGGAGCCCCCACCCCTCCAGGGAGCTGGGGAAACCTGCATGGTGAGCTCTAGCCTGCTCTGTGCACCCAGGAGGGCAGATTCCAAAGCAATGCTCCAAAGACACTGGAGTGAGCCCCAGGGAGAGCCCCCTCTCTGTAGACTGGTCGAGTACTTTGCCTGTGAGCCCCAAGTCACTAGAGGCTGAAGAAACCCTGTAACCCGAAAAGGGATGCAAACAGAGATGGTGTAAAAAGCAGAACATTTGGGGTGGCTTAAAAAAAAATCATAAAATTGACCATCAGAACTATTTTTAAGAGTATAGTTCAGTGGTGTTACATATATTCACAACTATGCAACAGATCTCCAGAAACTTTCCATCTTCCAGGTAACATTTTTAAAAAATTAGTCCATAATTAATATCCTCTGAGGGAAGATAAAAGTTTGCATCCATAAAAAAGTAGTGTATGCAATAAAAATAGGAACAGGCAGAATTGAAAGGACTCTGAAGTTAAAAACATGAGCACAAACATTTTTTTTTTCAAGGAAATCTGTAAGAAGTTAGAACATACAGTTAAGGAAACCTAAAAGGCAGAACAAAAAAGAAATTGGGAAATAAAATCTTAAAAACTTAGAAAAACAAACAGGAGTTGCAACATCCTACTAATAGGAATTCCAGGAAGAGAGAAAGAAGAAAGGAAGACAATTTATGCAGGGTGGCACCTGCACTCAGCGGTAGAGGGCTGGGAGCCCTTGGTTTAATCCCTGCACTGCAGAAAGTGCGGAGTGCCGAGGGGAGAGGACAGTAGGGAGACTCCAGAGCGGAGGGCACGAGTTTGGAGACTTGACTGAAGGGACTTATGAAGCACTCAGGTCGGGAATCAGAAAAGACCCAGGCCAGGCATAAGGAAAGGCGGTAGAAGTTCCAAGGGGTAGAAACTATTGTAGAAAGATGAGGAGTCAAAACCACACCAGACTGGTTCTGCTCAGAAGATAGTGGAGAAACAATTTCCAGTCTCAGAAGGGAAATAGAGCTTCAGCCAGAGCCTGTTTGTGGTGAAACTAGCAAGTCTGGACCTGGCAGGTCTGCGTGTTTCCCAACAGGCTTTTGTTCACCTAAGCAAAGGAGCAAACTGAGGAATAAGTCCCAAGCCACAGAGGACAGCGGCAGAAAAATGCCCCATGTATCTGCGTGCAGCAGTCTGGGCTCAGAGGAGAGACACCCACTAGCATCTCACCCACGCGTGGAACCAGGTAGAAAGGGCTTTGGACCCTCTGGGAAGAAGGCGCAAAATCCTGGAAAGCCAGAGAGGAAATAAAGGGCTGTCACTGATGAAGTTCATAAAAATCAGAAATCACATGAAGTAGTATAATCATAACACAAGTAAATAATAATTTAATGATAGTTTTATTTTTGTCCAAAACTAGAGGGGTGGAGTATGAAAGAAATCATCCTGTAGAAGATCAATTTTTTAAAAAAGATCAATCTTAAAGAGTATGAAAGTTAAACCAGTCATGATGCACATATCTATAATATCAGCTATTGGGAGGCTGAGGCAGGAGGACTGTCATGAGCTCAAGGCCAGCCTGAACTGATAGAAAGCCTGTCTCAAAACAAAAAAGAGTATGAAAATTAAACTGGGTGTAATGACATAAGCCTGTAATCCTAGCATTCAGGAGGCTGAGACAGGAGGATCTGAGTCTTAAGCTTAGCCTGACTTCACAGTGAGGATTTGCCTCACAAAACAAAAAGAAAGAAAGAAAAAAGAAAGCAAGAAAGCAAGAAAGCAAGAAAGCAAGAAAG
>PVIC010001536.1:0-89987 GCA_004025085.1 Thryonomys swinderianus
TTTTGAGACAGGGTCCCACTTTGTAGTTTAGACTGCCCTGAACTCACTGTGTAGCCCAGGCTAGCCTCAAAGTCACAGCAATTCTCCTGCCTCTGCCTCCTGAGTGTTGGGATTTCAGGCATGAGCTACCACATTCGACATTGTGGTACGTGGTACTGGGGATTGAACTCAGGAGCTTGCAATTGCCAGGCAGTTGCCAGAACCACTAAGCTAAATCCTCAGTCTGCTTTTCTTATCTTAAATGATCTTTGCCTCACTAGGATGAAGTCTACATTTATGTATTAACTTTTGAATGATTTGTTGTGTTCTTTTTGCAAATAACTTGTTGTGGATCTGTGCATTTTTTTCATTAAAAAGATTTGTCTGTAACTTTGGTTCTTTTATTTTTTAATTTTTTTCATTTTTTTGTGATAGGGTCTTGTTTTGTAGTTTAAGCTGGCACTGAACTCACTATGTAGCCCAAGCTAGCCTTGGGCTCAGGGCAGTTCTCCTGCCTCTGCCTCCCGAGTGCTGGGATTACAGATGTGAGCCACCACACCTAACATTATATGTGTTACTGGACCTTGTGCTTGCTAGGCAGATGCTGGAACTACTGAGTTAAATCCCTGGTCCCTGGTTGTTTTTTTATTTATTTTTTTAACAAGTCCTTGTCTGTTTTTGGAATCAAGTTATGAGTAGTGCTACTGTGTATCTCCTTCTAAAAGTGGCTAGTCAAATAAATGTTAGTGGGCTTTATGGTGCTTGAGTCTCTTTCTGGAGTGAGATTGCAGGTTCCTTTTGTCTAAAACAAAGAATTGAGTGTAATGAGCAAAAATTGATGACAAATTTCATTTGAGAAAGTAAAAGTGAGGGAGAAACTAGGAAGGCTGAGCCGAGTAAAGGAGGAAAGAGCAAGATAAAAGGACATTGTGCAGGACACAGGGATGATCTATTCTGTGACCTTTTGATTATTTAATAGTGTAAAGCCACAATAGGGAGTTGCTCATGGCATTTGTGTCCTTTATATATCTTGAAGAAACCCATGAGAACTTTTGTATACAGGTCCAGAGAGGTGATGCTAGGGGATCTTACGCCTCAGGCTGATGTCAGGTCTAGGCTATCCTATTATAAGCCTCAAGTTATTTAAAGAAGTCCATGTGCAGGGCTTTGGGAACTGTTCTGCACCTATGTTCTGGGATCTTGTAATTAATGGGTTGTGCATGGTTCTCCAACCAGTTTTGCCATACCTTAATTTTCTGTCTCATTAGCTTCAAGGGTTGAGTGTAGAAGTACAGTGGTACTTCAGTTTATGAACTTAATTTGTTCCATGATTTGGAAAATGTGGCCACATTCGTGTTTGCATGGGAAAGATGTGGTAGTCTAGTTTATCTCCCACTGTGGAGTTTGCAAACAGAAATAAAATTTTGCCAAACACGTTTATAAACCAAATTGTTTGCAAACAAAAATGTTCCTAAACTGAAGTAACACTGTACTCCTTCAACTTCATTAATTGAAGAGTTTTTGTATCTTTTTGGTTCAGTTTTGTTAATTTCTGTGCATCTGGGAAACTTAACCATTTCTTATGGACTTAAGTTTTTGGAATACAGGTTTTTCAAAGCAGATTCCAGTTATCTTCTGGGTTTTAGTTGTGTCTTGTGATTTTGTCATTTTCATTTCTGATTGCACTGGTATGGTTCTTTCATTCCCCCCTTATTGGGTCAGATTGGCTAAAGTTTTATCTGTTTCGTTAATTCAGAGATTCAGCCTTCTTCATCATCTTCTCTACCATCTTCAGTTCATTGATTGTATTGGTTGTTTTATTTTGCTATGACCCAGGCTGGCCTCCCAACTCACAGCTATTCTCCTGTTTTAGGCTTATTTTGGTATATTAGTCTCAATTTCTGCTTTAATCCTTATAATTTCCTTTCTTGTACCTGCTTTGGATTTGGATTGTTTTTGTTTTTCTAGGACCTTGAGGTTCATCATTAGGTTATTGATTTGAATTCACTGTGTTTTTCTGGTATGGGCATTTACAGCTATAAATGCTGTTTTAGGATTGCTTTCATCATGTCTCATAGGTTCTAAAACTGCCATTATCATTTGATTATAGGAACTGATCTATTCCTTGATTTATTCTGTGACCTGTTGATTATTTAATAGTGTATTTTAAAATATCCATGTGTTTGCGTAGTTTCTGTGGTTTTCCTTGCATTGCTTTCTAGTTTTGTTGCACTATAATATGATAATTTACATGGTTTAAATTTTTTTTTTCTTTTTTGAGACAGGGTCTCAGTTTACAGTTTAGTCTGGCGCTGAGCTCACTATTGTAGCCCAGGCAAACCTTGAACTCAGCAATCTTCCTGCCTCTGCCTCCTGAGTGCTGGGATTAAGTGGGTCACCACACCCAGCCATGGTTTAATTTTGATTCTGTTGTTTTTAAAAGCATACTTTATGGGCTGGTATGTGATCTGTTTTTTTTAATTGAATTCTTTATTGGTATATTTTAATGTGTGCATCATGATCACATTTAATATTGAGAATTTGTAACAGTATATGATATGAGTTAATTTTCACTTTTACCCATTCCCCTTATGCACCCTAGAACCCCCCTGCCCCTATATACATATGCTTTCTTTCTCTTTTTTAACATTATACTTTTTCTTTATGTGATCTGTTTTTTTTTTTTTTTTTTTTTTTTTTTTTTTTTTTTTTTTTTTTTTTTTTTTTTTTTTTTTTTTTTTTTTTTTTTTTTTTTTTTTTTTTTTTTTTTTTTTTTTGCTTTTTGGAGACAGGGTCTTGCTTTGTAGTTCAGGCTGGCCCCGAGCTCACTATGGTGCCCAGGCAAGCCACCGCGAACTCAGCAATCCTCCTGTCTCTGCCTCCCGAGTGCTGGGATTACAAGCGCGAGCCACCACGCCCAGCATTATATGTGGTAACCGGGGATCGAACTCAGGTCCTTACGCTTGCGAGGCAGGCGCCGGAACCACTGAGCTAACCCTCTGGCCCTATGTGATCTGTTTTTAAGAAAGTTCCATGGGTTACTGAAAAGAATGTATATTCTGTTATTGTTGGGTTGTACACTTTGTATCTTTTAAGTTCATGTGTTCAAAGGTGTGGCTCAACTCTTAATATTTCCATGTTAATTTTTTTGTCTAGTTGATCTATTTGTGATAGTGGGGTATTGAGATCTCCCATTGTAATTGTGTTGATATTTATCTGACTTTCTTATGTCCAATAGTATTTTTTTATGAAATTAGGTACAATCAGTATTTAGTGCATATATATTTATAGTTGTTATCTTTTCCTGTTTATATAGTGATCTTCTTTACCTCTTTTGATCAGTTTTGGCTTGAAGTCCAGTTTGTCTAAAAGTAAGATAGTCACACTAGCTTGTTTTGTACTCCTGTTGCGTGGACTAGTGTTTTCTGTGAGTTTCCTTTTGGATTAAATGTGCTTCTTGTATGCACCATACTGATTTTTGATACAGTCTTCCAGTCTGGGTCTTTTCTTTGTTTTTTTTTTTTTTGTTTGTTTGCTGTACCAGGGATTGAACTCAGGCCCTGTGCTTCCAAGGTAGGCATGATACCACTTGAGCTAAATCACCAGCCTCCTAGTCTGTGTTTTTTCATTGGGTAGTTGAAGCCATTCATGTTATTATTGAAAGTTATTGACTTACGGATGTCATTGCATTATTTTCCTGTTGCTGATTTTTCCTCTTACTTAACTGCTCACCCTATCTAGTGTATTTATTCTATTAGACATTTTGTTGCCTTCACTGTATCTTTCTTAGAATATCCTTGAGAATTTTTGGTTGTTGGTTTAGTGGTCATGCATTTCTTAAGGTACTCTTGGTCATAGAATGACCTCATTTTTTTAAGGTAGTTTTGGCTAATATATTAATTTAAAGTAGAAATTGTTTTCTTCCAGGATTTGAAGAACTTCCCTTCAAGCTCCTCTATTCTCTTAATGTTTATGTTGAGATATCTACTGTAATTTCAATAGGCTTACTTTAATAGACTTTATAGGTGGTTTTCTCTTAAGTTTTTAAGATTTTGCCCCTCTGTTGGATTTCTGGTATTTTGACTATGATGTGTCATGAAGAGATTCTTCTTAGGTTGTATCCATATATACCTTGCTTACCTTTATGTTGAATGCATTCCTCCTACTAGCAAAGTTTTCTGTGAATCTGTTTTTTTTTTTTTTTTTTTTTTTTGAGACAGGGTCTCCCTTTGTAGTTCAGGCTGGGCCTGAATTCACTGTGGAGCCCAGGCTAGCCTTGAACTCATAGCAGTCCTCCTGCCTCTGTCTCCCAAGTGCTGGGGTTACAGGCCTGTGCCACCATGCGTAGCTCATATTTTATAAACATATTTTTTTAAGTCATTCGTGCTGTCTTCTAATTTTTCCTTAATCCAGTTAATTTAGTTTTGTCTTTTTGTGTCATCTAGAAACTCTTGGGTCCATTTTTCATGTTCCCCTGTTGTTGTTTTTTTTTTTTCCATGTTCTCTTTATTGTATATGGTCATCTGCATCAAACCTTTATATTCTCACACTGTCCTCACATTGGTCACTTCCACTGCCCATACTTTGAATAGAATTTTAAAAGTAATAAGGAAAAATAAAGAAAAGGAAGATGAGAAGAAGAAAAGTAAAATAAAAGATCCTACTAAGGAGTAAAAGAAAATTAATAGACTTAGTAACAGAAAATAAAAAGAAGGAAAAGGGTAACAAGAAGCAAAATAAAAATAAAACAAAAACCCCCCAAAATCCAATAAAAGAGAGAGAGAGAGAGAGAGAGAGAGAGAGAGAGAGAGAGAGAGAGAGAGAGAAAGAGAAAGAGAGAGAGAGAGATCAGCTCAAAAAACAAATCTCTTGCTTTTGAATTTTTTTTTTCCCCCTGGTACTGGGGATCAAACTCCGGTCCTTGTGTGTCCAAGGTCAGCGTGGTACCACTGGAGCTAAATCCCCAGCCCCTTGAAAAAGTGAGTTCTTTCTAGGGTCTGCAATATTGGAACGCACCACATAGGCAAGGTGTAGTGATCCATTGTTTAGACCTTACCACAAATCTTACCATATCACATCAGGGGACCATGAAGTGATATTCTCCCTGTTGGCAAACAAGAGGTGAAGGGACTTGTTTAAAGTCACATAGTGAGTGTGAGTTGCCTCTGGAGCACAGCTAGCTATCTGTTCTCTGTGCCTTTCTTGTATTCTGAGAATACGAAGCCTCCTTTCTCTGACAGTGGTGCTAAGTGATAATAAAAGTAAGGGCTGTCATTCATAGTTGGCCTTCTGGGCTAGGCTTGGTTCTAGGCACACACACTATTTCGTTTTCACAACAACTCTGAGGTGTATCACTGTCCTTATTTTATAGATATATATCCAGCAACATGAAGATATATAATTTGCCTTAGGTTACCAGCTGATAAGTTGCTGAGTTGAGATTCAAACCCAACTGTATCATCCCCACTCTCTCCAGAGTAAAGGCATGTCTTCTTCCTTGGTTTTTCAGACCTATCTCTTGAGAGCATGTGTGGCACTGAGCATGCCCAGTTGGGGGAAGATGGACAGCGACCGCCACGGTGCACTTCAACTACCTCATCTCAGTCTGAGCCTTCAGAGCAGCTTAGGCACCACCAAGGCAAGATTCTAGCCTCTGAGGACCCCAAAAAGAAGAGACCCCAGAAGCCCTCTCACATGAGGAGAAACATACGGTGAGCTGCACTCTGGGAAATGGGAGAGAGAATGATAGTGGTACTAACTTTGTTGTAAGGCTGGCAGTAGCAGAACTAGTTTGGATAGGAGAGTTCTCCCTTTGAAGGAGAAAAGTGCCCAGTCCTGTACCATTAATAAAGAAGGTAAGCTCAGGACCACTGGGAGGGGTTGTTTGAGAATGCAGGAGAGATGTTAAACAAGGTCTTGTATACTTTGAAACTTCAGGTCACTCAGACATCCAAGGAAGTTGTATGTAGGGGCCCAAGAATGATAGGTGACCTCAATTCCCATTTCTTTCTTTATTATTCTTTAAGTCTCAAACAAGAAGAGGTTTTAAAAAATCTTTTCTGGGCCGGAGATTTAGCTCAGTGGTTCCGGTGCCTGCCTCACACAAGAGCAAGGTCCTGAGTTTGATCCCCGTAACCACACACAGTACTGGGCGTGGTAACTCACACCCACCAGCAATTAATACCACATACCACATACCACAGTGCCAGGTGTGGTGGCTCACGCCTGTAAATCCAGCACTCGGGAGGCAGAGATAGGAGGATTGCTGAGTTTGAGGCTTTCCTGGGCTACACAGTGAACTTAGGGCCAGCCTGAACTACAAAGTGAGACCCTGTCTAAAAAAAAAAAAAAACTTTTCTTTAGAATGCAACTTCACATTGGGGGGGCTATCTGATCCAAAGTAGGTCTTCCTTAAGCTAAAAGATGAGCAAATGTGAACTTCTTTAGTTATCCAGATCCCCAACAATCCTTCCTTTTGCCGAATAGCCACTAGTGCCATTGAAATGAGACAAATGATAATATTCTTCTGCTCCTTTTTTCTTTTATAAAACATAGCTACAACTATTACTCTAAACTTGAGAATAAACATGTAGAATCCTTAATTTTACTTTTCTATATAACAGCTTAGTTTTTAATACTTTTAGTTTTATGAATCATATTAATCTTTTACTTTATCTGTCATGTACAGAGCCAGATGGCAGGGAAGTCTCTTAGGAAGTTAAACAGTATGGAAAATATGTTAGCCTAGAATCATCTGAACTTGACCCCTCCCCCACCTTGCCCATTTTGTAGTTCTGGCAGGCTGAAGTGGCCTCTCCTCTCCATTTAGTTCTTTGAATCCAGCAATGGTGATTTCCCTCTTTAGCTTGTCATTACATTGCTGACATCATTATTTTTATTAAACATGGCTGAGATCTTAACTGAACTCAAGTGGTCTTTCTTTTTTTTTCAGAAAGCTACTCCGAGAGGATCAGTTGGAGCCCGTTACCAAAGCAGCACAGCAGGAAGAGTTGGAAAGGAGGAAACGGCTAGAACAGCAGAGGAAAGATTATGCAGCCCCCATTCCCACCGTTCCCCTGGACTTCCTCCCTGGTGAGCAGAGGAAATGGCAGGCTCTAGGCTCCAGCAGTGGCCAAAGATAGATATGGAATAAGACTGTGGCCCTCCCATAGTGGATACTCCCTATGACAGCAGCAAACGAGGCAAGATGGTGAATCATTTTGGGAAAAATGTTTGACCTAAATGTGGTTTGATGTTCCCTATTTTCTTTTCTTAGAGGAAATTGTCTTAAGAGCAAGTGATGGTCCTCAGTTGCCTCCACGGGTCTTGTCCCAGGAAATCATTTGTTTGGACAGTAGCAGTGGCAGTGAGGATGAAAAAAGCAGTCGAGATGGTAAGATCAAGCCAGAGATGCCTCCCTTAACGTCTTTGTTGTTGTTATTGTTATTTTTAGTTTTTTGAGACAGGGTCTCGCTTTGTAGTTCAGGCTGGCCCTGAGCTCACTATATAGACAAGCCTTGAACCTAGCAGTCTTCCTGCCTCCGCCTCTTGAGTACTGGGATAAGCCATGATGCTCAGCATTGTGGTATGTGGTATCAAGTGTTGAGATTACAGGCATGAGCCACCACACCTGGCATTGTGGTATGTGGCACTAGTGATCAAACTCGGGTTGCACTTGTGAGTCAGGCGCTGAAACTACTAAGCTAAATCCCCAGCCTATCTCTCTTAACTTCTAATTGGATGTTCATTTTGAGATCATCTGTCCTTGTGAAAAAGAATTCAGTCCTTCCTCACTGGGACCTAGCTTTAATAGTTCTCTCTGAATCATCTTAGTAAGTATAAGTTTTCTCTTTATCTTAACTTGAGAATGGGAGAAAAAAAATTTTAAACTAATCAAAATTTTTATAAGATATGACAAATTCTAATTTTCAACACTCTGACAACCAGCAATAAGTAATCTCTGCTCCATGGTTTTTTTTTTTTTTTTTCTGCTTCAGAGGTGATTGAACTTAGCTCTGGAGAGGAGGATACTCTGCACATTGTAGACAGTAGTGAGTCTGTCAGTGAGGAGGATGAGGAAGAAGAGAAGGGTGGCACTCATGTGAATGATGCCTTAAACCAGCATGATGCTCTTGGGCGAGTCCTTGTCAACCTCAACCACCCTCCAGAGGAGGAGAATGTCTTCCTGGCCCCACAGTTAGCACGGGCCGTGAAACCTCATCAGGTAAAACAAATCTTGTTTCTCCTCCCCTTTCTTTTCTGTTTCCTTGCTGGGAACATTGTCTGCTGATGATTGTTAGAATCAAAGTCTTTGAAGTACTTCTTTAATCTTATGAGTAGCCTATGATACTAGCAGTTGATACTTCAAGATTCCTGTGAATACAAAGAATGGATAAAGAGAAGAGACAAGTCTTGGGTTTCCCTTGTCAGACAAAAGTCAGTGGGAGCTTGTGGGCTATGAGTCTTATGCCTCCTCCTGGGATCAGCAAGGAGGAGCTTGAGAGGCTTTCTGGAGAGTAGGGCATTAAAAGATAGCATAGATCCAGAAGAGATGTGAGAGTCAAATGTTAGGGTTTATGCTGGTTGAAAACAGAATAGTTTCTATTAGTCTAGAACCCAGGACCAGTGAGTCAGAGTTCCATAAAGACACAGGTTGACTCAGCTTGAGGTCTCCATTGTCAAAAACTCATTATGGAATGAGCTGCCTGGAGGGGAGTCAGGCTAAATAAAAGACCTTGTTAGAAATTTGGTGTGTTGTGGAGTCTAACATCAGATGAGAGGTTGTACCAGGTAAATGGTGCTTTTTGTTTTCTCCAGTGTGACTGCACCAGCCAATAGACTAGACAGGTGCAAGGAAACTTCTGTGTCCCATCACCTGCACATTGACTTAATTCTCACTGATTCCTAAGTAACACTAGAGTGCTGGTCTTTGCCATCTTGTCACATTTTTCTGTTTGCCCTTGGTCAGATTGGTGGGATCCGGTTCCTATATGATAACCTAGTGGAGTCCCTGGAGAGATTTAAGACCAGTAGTGGCTTTGGCTGTATCCTAGCCCACAGCATGGGTTTGGGGAAGACATTGCAAGTGATCTCTTTCATCGATGTCCTCTTTCGCCACACGCCTGCCAAAACCGTCCTTGCCATTGTGCCGGTAAGGGTTGTTTCTTATCATGCCCCCACCCTGCCCTGTACTGGGAACTGAATTTAGGAGGTAAGAGTTTTTGATAAGGATGTGCTTAGTCATCCTCTAAAAAGCTCTGGGTTAATATTTTTATTCTTCACTGAAAGGCTTGATGAGCTCAGCTCTGAGCTTATTCCTTAAAACTCTTCTTTGGACTTGGATTTCTGATAGGTTAATACTCTCCAAAACTGGCTGGCAGAGTTCAACATGTGGCTCCCAGCTCCTGAAGCCCTTCCAGCTGACAATAAGCCTGAAGAAGTCCAGCCTCGGTTTTTCAAAGTTCACATTCTGAATGATGAGCACAAGTAGGTGGCCTGCCTTCTCCTCTGTACCCCTTTCCTTTGAGAGTTCTCCCAGGGACCCAGATAGCAGGGTCTATTTGAATATGTACCGTATCCTCCCAGTTTCCCCTTGGTTTCTTGCTCTATCCCTTTCTCTGTTCTTGCTATGAATTTTTATTTTCTCCTTTGCCTAACTTTTCAGTGAAGTCAGAATTATGTAGTCTGGAAATTTTCTTGTGTTCTGCTTTAGAATGCTTTTATAGGCTGGACGTGGTGGCTCACGCCTGTAATCCCAGCACTCCGGAGGCAGAGGCAGGAGGATTGCTGAGTTTGAGGCTCGCCTGGGCTACAGAGTGAGCTCAGGGCCAGCCTGAACTACAAAGTAAGACCCTGTCCCAAAAACAAAACAAAACAAAAAAGAATGCTTTTATAGCATGACAAATGCAGGGATGTTACATTTCCTATTGTACATAGTAATAAAATTCATTGTGATAGAATGGAACTTTTGGTCTTTTAACTTTTCACATCTTGTCTTTTCTTAGTGATCTAATAATAGTTGACCTTTAGTGGTCCAACTTCCAAACCATTGGAAGGTGTAAACTTTGTTTTAGATTTAAATAATTGTACTTGTATAATATTCCCATTTTGTAATGTCAGCCTGATTTCCTAGAATCTAAAACTACTTCTCGGCATGACTAACTGAAAAGGTAGACTTTCTTTGTTAAGAGTCTGACTTTTGTGATATCGGTCAACACATTCAGATGAAGAGACTCGACTTAACAAGTGACTGGTCACCTCCTCTGCTTTCTTAGGTTTCAGGATATCTAGTCTACATGTGGTTAATGAAACAGAGTGAGGGCTCAGGTGGTTAGGAGTGGTGTGACTATGGTAAAGGTCATCTGATCTCTCTGTCCTTGCTGCTGTACTGTTTTTCATTGCCCTTTGTCCACTGCAGTCTGGGCAGGGGAGGTATAGAACATTACCTTTGTTTCTGTTCTGTTTTGTTTATTAAGGGAATAATATGCAGTGCTCCTTTAACTGCTGGATTGAGGTCATGAGTGTCTCTCCAAGGGAGTTACTGTTCTGTCTTGCCTTCTGCCATTAGATTACTATATTTCTTGCTGTTCAACCATCCTCAGTAATCAAGTGCATCCTCAGTACAATTCATATTTTTGGGATGCTTGGAAAGTCCTTGGGCAACTGGCCAGTCCTTGTTGCCTGCCACATGAAATGTCTGGCAATAAGGAATTTTGAATGTGCATCAGCATGTCTTTGATTATAAGGAATTCTCAAGAGAAGCAGCAGAAGTAGTAATATTTTCTCTCTCTCTTTCTTGTTATTACCACTAGGGGTTGAATTT
This sequence comes from Thryonomys swinderianus, assembly GCA_004025085.1. Lineage (NCBI taxonomy): Eukaryota > Metazoa > Chordata > Mammalia > Rodentia > Thryonomyidae > Thryonomys > Thryonomys swinderianus. Next base: position 10,802 of record PVIC010001536.1, read on the forward strand.
AAGGCTTTGTACATGGTAAGCAAGCAAGCACCCTACCAATGACCTATATCCTCAGTCCATACCTTTAGGAAAGGAAGATGAGGTTTATTGATATATAATTTGTATCTTACATAATTTTCTCTGTTTACTTTTGCAGGACGATGGCATCTCGTGCTAAAGTGATGGCTGACTGGGTCTCAGAGGGAGGGGTGCTACTGATGGGGTACGAAATGTATAGACTTCTCACTTTGAAGAAATCCTTTGCTACAGGTAGACCTAAGAAAACCAAGAAACGCTCTCACCCAGTCATCATTGATCTGGATGAGGAAGATCGACAGCAGGAGTTTCGGAGAGGTGGGCAGCCTATTTTAGAAATACTTCTGGGGGCATTTCAGAAAAAAGAAATAGTGTTCACTAATATAACATGTAGTCAGATATGTAGCACAGGAGTGATGTGAATTGTTACCATGAACCAGAAATCCTGGACTCTGATGGGGGTGGGATAGGTTCTAATATTACCCTAAGGAGAGACTCCTGTCTGTCTCTGTTTCTCTCACAAAACAGGGGAGAGTAACTACTCCATTTACTACTTCCTAGAGATGTTCTGAGAAGGCATTAAAATAATTTGTAAAGAATTTAAGTCATTCATATAAAGACAAAAAGTAGTAATGTTTGTAAATTTTTAAAATGACTTAGTGAAAGCTATTTCAGTCATAGCTATCTCACACACAGACACACACACACACCCAGCCATCCCCTACCCTGCTCAAGGGGCCTTTGTCCATTTGAGGAAAAAAGTTTTAAGGAATAGGGACCATGTATTTTATAGATCTCTTTATCTATGAGATTGCTTGTTCTAGGTTTGCTTCTATGATAAGCTGGGATGAACTTGCTGTTTAGCAGTGATGGATGAATAACTGGAAAGATGTTGTCCTTTAGCTAGCTCCTACCAGGCAGCCCTCAGCAGGAACCAGGACAAAGTAAGAAAAGGATAGGGATACTAATGCAATCAGTGGCCAGGTTAGTGCCAGATCAAACACATAGGAGCTTGGATGGCTGGCTCCCTTTCACCAATGGGGGCTGACTCTTGCTTTCCTACTTCCTTCATTTCTTCTGTCTCCTCCAGGGTGCTCCCCTACTTCTCATATTATTGACTAAGAGCAGGCCCTCTTACCCTCTGACTCCGGATCCTCTTCCCTCCCTAGAGTTTGAGAAGGCCTTATGCCGCCCTGGTCCTGATGTGGTAATCTGTGACGAGGGACACCGCATCAAAAACTGCCAGGCCAGCACCTCCCAGGCTCTGAAGAACATACGCTCTCGCCGGCGGGTGGTGCTGACTGGGTACCCCCTGCAGAACAACCTCATCGAATACTGGTGCATGGTGGACTTTGTGCGCCCAGACTTCCTGGGTACTCGGCAAGAGTTCAGCAATATGTTTGAACGCCCTATCTTGAATGGGCAGTGTATTGACAGCACACCTCAGGATGTCCGCCTCATGCGGTACCGGAGCCATGTCCTGCACAGTCTTCTGGAGGGGTTTGTGCAGAGGTGAGTCAGGCTCAGGGCCCATTTTCTGAATCCTCACAAGTGCTCTGTGAATACCAAAGCCCTTATGAAGAGGAGATGTTACAGTGAGAAGGCTCCTTTTTAGTGGGTAGTTGTAAAACTTCCTTTGTGTAATATCTATACAAAGGATGTGGATATCTACTATTCCAGTACTCTGAAGTTTGGCTTAGAAGCAGTTTACTCAGAAGTTATCTTAAAGTTACTAAAGACACCTGTTTTACTTGCTTAGCAAAGCAACAGAGAGCTGACTTGGTTGAAGAAATAGAAGTGGTGGGCTTGGAATTTAGCTCAGTGGTTCCGGTGTCTGCCTGGCAAACACAAGGTCCCAAGTTCAACTCCTAGCAACACATACAACAGTTCTGGGCTTGGTAACTCATGCCTGTAACTCTAGCACTTAGGAGGCAGAGGCAGGAGGATTACTGGGAGTTCAGGCTAGCCTAGGCTGCATAGTGAGTTCAGGGCCAGTCTGAACTACAAAAGTGAGACCCTGTCTCAAAAAAAAAGAAAGAAAAAATAAAAAAAAGAAATAGAAGTGGTGGTTCAGGACTTTGACTTTACTAGCTTCAGCATCAGTATCTATAACTCAGGCTACTCAAAAGTAGGCTCTCATTTTCCCTGGTTAAATAGGCACATGTGTAAAAAGCTCAGAGAAACAGCAATTGGGATTAGAAGCAGAAATTCTTTTGGTCCCTTCCATCTAGTCAGTGATGATCTAGGACAAGACCCCTGTCTCTTTGCTTTAGTTTTTATCCTTAGATGAGCTTCTTCTTCAGTGCTGAACCACTCTGCATTACACCATGGTGCACCATTACTGCAATCCTTGTTAAGATCTTCAAGAGGGCAGTGTGATAGTAGTGCAAGGGCTTGTATTTATCTTGCATGGACTTCTGGCCACTGCTAATCTCCTTCCCTCTGTAGGAGAGGCCACACTGTGCTAAAGATTCATCTTCCTGCCAAGGAGGAGAATGTGATCCTGGTGCGGCTCTCGAAGATCCAGAGAGATTTATACACACAGTTCATGGACCGCTTCCGAGACTGTGGTAGCAGTGGCTGGCTGGGGCTAAACCCTCTTAAGGCTTTCTGTGTGTGCTGCAAGGTATGTTGGGGCCTCAGGAAGACTAGAATGGGCCCTAGAGATGCATATGATCTCCAAGGATTTTTTTTTTTCCTGGGAGACCTGAATAAAGTGAGAGGAGCTACCTTAATTTACTGGAGTCCTTGAGGGGTCCACAGAGAGATGTGCTGATTGTGTACCATACAATTCCAGGGATTCCCACTCAAAGTGTAAAGTGATGCCTCCTACTACAGTACAATTCAGCTGCACAACTTGTAGCAAACTAGAGAAATCACTTTCTTATAGATTCTTTTTTAAACTTGGAAAAGAGTTGTGAAGGAATATTATGGTGGTAGAGTTTTGGACTACTAGTGTAATCAATCTTCAAGAAATAATATAGTTTAGACAGATTGTTAGGGATATTGTCCACCTATGTGTTGATGTGATCAGGTTGAAATATCTCTTATGCCGGGCGTGGTGGCTCACGCCTGTAATCCCAGCACTCAGGAGGCAGAAGCAGGAGGATTGCTGAGTTCGAGGCTTGCCTGGGCTACATAGTGAGCTGAGGGCCAGCCTGAACTACAAAGCGAGACCCTGTCTCAAAAAAAAAAAAAAAAGCAAAAAGAAGTATCTCTTATTGATATTGTTACTGAGGGGCCTATTTCTTTGGCTTGATATCTCTGATTATACTCTTGGCAGATTTGTTAGCTATTATTCTTAATTGACCACTTCTTTAGTAAGTCATTGGAAAATATATGGCTAGTGACTGAAGGACTTTCAAAATATTTCTTGTGTAGCCATAATTCTAGTCTACAGCTAGGAAACTGAGGCAAAAGTGGATTATGGCAGTGTTTTGGGGCTACTATATCCTTCATTCCACTCCTCTTTCAGGAACTCTAGTTCTTGCCAATAATAGTCCCTGAAATGACATCTGATTACTCACTTATAGGTCAGAGACATTTTTGTTCCTGGGGAGAAGTTACTCTTAATTCTAACAGTAGCCATGAATTGAAAACAAAACATTATTTGAATAATAATGCAAAACTTATTTAAAACAAAGAATGAAAAATTTATGGACATGGCTTTTTGATTATATACCAAACACACTGATATTGCCCCAATAAGACCTTTCCTTTTCTTGTGTCCTGGTCATCAGAGCTGGTAGTGAAATTTAATGTGGTGGCTCTTTTGGAATGATTGGTATCACTTTAATTTTTGGTATGATAGCATGTTCTGTGGAAGGTATGTGTTTGAGCAACTGCATCTTTTTAGACTCCCTGGACAACCTAGGAGTATTCTGTGTCCTATGTTCTGTCTCCCTTTCCTTTAACCTCAGATCTGGAATCATCCTGATGTGTTATATGAAGCCCTTCAGAAGGAAAGCCTGGCCAATGAGCAGGACCTAGATGTGGAAGAGCTTGGCTCAGCAGGGAGCAGTGTCCGCTGCACACCCCAGGGAACAAAAGTCAAAGCTGAGGATAGCACTTTAGTTTCCTCAGTGGGAGAGGCAACCAATAGCAAGTTTCTACAAGGAGTTGGCTTCAACCCTTTCCAGGAGCGAGGCAACAATATTGTCACATATGAATGGGTGAGTCAAGTAGGTCCCTTAGTAGCCATAAACTACTGCTGAGAAGGGATGGTGCAAAGCCCACTTGGGAAGAAGTAGAAGTACCTGATATACTACACTGCCAAGATCTGCAGAGAGCTATAAAGGTGGCCAGTAAGCTACTCCCTTGGAGAGAGAGAATTTTATTTTTAGTCATCTAGACTTAGACTTGCATTAAGCTACCTTATTTCTCTTTTGCAGGCCAAGGACCTTCTGACTAACTACCAAACTGGAGTTTTGGAGAATTCACCCAAGATGGTACTGCTTTTCCACCTGATTGAGGAAAGTGTGAAGCTTGGGGACAAGATCCTTGTGTTCAGGTAGGAAGAGAAATTGAGACTATGTGTCTTTGGTAAGGATTAATAGGCCTCCACAACCAAGCTCTTATTGTTGTTGGTTTTTTTTTTTTTTTTTTTTTTTTGAGACAGGGTCTCACTTTGTAGTTCAGGCTGGCTCTGAGCTTACTATGTAGTCCAGGCAAGCCTTGAACTCAGCAATCCTCCTGTCTCTGCCTCCCGAGTGCTGGGATTACAGGCGTGAGCCACCACGCCCGGCAACCAAACTCTTATTGTGAGGGCCTTCTTGCATTCTTTCTCCCTCTCTTCATCCTCTCCCCTTCCTTACCCTCCCCTCTCCTCTCTTTTCTTCTCCTCCCTTCTTTTTCCTTTCCTCTGTCCTCCCCTCTCCCCCTCTAACCTTCTTTCTTTACCCAGTACAGTTTCTACACAGGGAACAATTTAGGACCCTCTGCTGATATTGGGCTTTATAATCTAGTCCTTCAAACTGTGACCCAGACCAAATTTGGCTTCCAGCTTGATTTTGTTCAGCTTGAGAACAAAATAGTTTTTATATTTTTAAAGTGTTATAAAAAAATTTCAAAGAGTGTGCAATGGAGAGTGCATGAGGTCTACAAAGCTTAAAATGTCTGCTATTTGGCCCTTCACAGAAAACATTTGTTGACCCCCTAGTCTAATCTGCTTCCATCCTTCCATCACTCTTTTTTTTTTTTTTTGAGACAGGGTCTCACTTTGTAGTTCAGGCTGGTCCTGAGCTCACTATGTAGCCCAGAAAAGCCTGGAACTCCACAATCCTCCTGTCTTTGTCTCCCAACTGCTGGGATGACAGGCATGAGCCACCATGCCCGGCACTGTAGTATGCAGTGTTGATTGCTGGTGGGCGTGAGTCACCACGTGCAACATTGTATGTGGTTATCGGATCCAGCTTGGGGCCTTGTGCTTGCAAGGCAGGCATTGAGGCAGGCACCGGAACCACTGAGCTAAATCTCTGGCCCCATCCCTTCTTTTTTAAAGCTTTGTATGTAAGGCCAAGTGAGTGAGGTGATTAGGTCCAGAGGGGCAGTCTTAGGTGTGACTAGAGCTTTGGGTTTCAAGGCCCATCTCCTTAGGAAAACAGACATAAAGTAGATAACATCTCCTTATTTATTCTGACCACATTATACCCCAAAGAAAGCCAAATGATAGGAGGCTCAGACTGAAGGGCTTTCGTATGTAATGTACTTTGAGAATATAGCAGTGATTCTAAGGGGGTAGAAGTGGGTGTCTGTTTGGTCTCTTGATTTTAAGAATCACTTCTGAGGAGACTGGTTGTCTGTTTTAGAATCAGCTAAGTGATTATGTCTCCCTTAGAAATAACCCTAAGACTGACTGTGGCTCATTGTCGAATTTAATATATATTCATACGGAGTTGGTTTGTAACGTTGAATTTTTTTTTTTTTATCGAGACAGGGTCTCACTTTGTAGTTCAGGCTGGCCCTGAGCTCACTATGTAGCCTAGGCAAACCTTGAACTCAGCAATCCTCCTGCCTCTGCCTCCCGAGTGCTGGGATTACAGGCGTGAGCCATCACGCCCAGCGGAGAGACTGTATTTTCAATAGGGTGATGGTAGTAAGTACTGGATGACTCTTCCCCCAGTATAAGTTAGGAAGAATACCTTTGGTCATTCTTGGTGGTTACAATTCATGTGGAGTAGGTTGTGGGAGCTCCCACTGTCAGAATTTGTATATTAGTATGGCCCTATTGGGAACAAGTTTCCTTGGTTCTGGGAGCCCTCTGAATCACATGTTTTCCTTTTCAGCCAGAGCCTTTCCACCTTAGCTCTCATCGAGGAGTTCTTAGGGAAACGAGAAGTTCCCTGTCTGCCTGGTACAGAGGGACAAGGAACACAGAAGTGGGTTCGAAATGTCAGCTACTTCCGTGAGTTCATTGCTGCTTTTTTCTTGGAGCCTTGGCAAAATCTCCTTGAGGGTTTCCTTTTCTTCTCCCCTCTTTTCTTATACTGTACTCTCCATCAAGTATGCAGAAATAATATGTGCTTAGCCAAGAAACAGGGAGATACTAAGAACAAGGTGTAGGGCCAGGGATTGAGCTCAGTTATACTGTGCCTACTTTGCAAGCACAAGAGTCCAAGTTTGATCCCTTGGTACCATAAAAAAAAGAACAAGGTATTATATGTGAGTCAGTGTAGGAGCTGGGGAGCTTGGGAGAGACAAGAATAGTATAGAGAAACAGAAAGCATAGGCCTGGTCATTAGTTGAAATGTAGTAATTCAGGGGCAAATGCTAAGTAACACTTAGGAGGTGGAGAGAGGCGAGGAGAGTGGGTATGTAAAAAGAATTATGATGTGTTATGTGTGTGTATCAATTCCCCATGATAATATAGTAATTATGTACTGAAACTGTACTAATAGAAATTTTAAAATGCCAAGTAGCAGCAATTGAGAGCTCAAACTGAAGTTCTAAGGAAGGCAGAATCACTGTGGTAAGGATGATTAGAGAAGCCTTCTGGAAAAGATGGGGAGCATTTGAACATTACAGAGGTTACATGGCCCAAAGATCATTGCAGGTAGAGATTACAGAGTGAGCATAAGCCTAGATTATGCTTTGTTTTTTATTAATACCTCAAGAGGATGAAAATTGTGAGCATTTGTGTGCGAGGATATTTGTGGTGTGTGTGTGTCTGTGTGTGTGTGTGGAAAATCTCAACTTCAAAAAGGGTTTAAGTTACAGTACACATACATAAGCAGATATATAGTATATTTGTAGTATTGAAATTTCATGGAAGACATGGTATGATTAGGCTCTTTAGGGGAGTGGTAATGGACAAAAAAGTCGAGAAATAAAGACCTCAGTCTGACATTCAGGCCAGATTTTGGTTGTAGGGGTTGTCCATGTATTGTGTATGTTAAGCTACATCCCTGGATTCTACTCACTAGATGTCAGTAGCATCTGTGGTTTTGACAACCAAAAACATCTAGACATTGCTAAATATCCTTTGGGGAGTGGGAAAGGGGGGGGGGCTCTGTTTGTGACTCTCTACTACCCTAGAAGCAGTATTTAGAGTAATGGAGAGTCAGGGAATGGTGAGGAGAGCCTTAGCACAGGGTCTGGGTCAGAGCTTGTTTTTATTATTAGGTTTGGCCCATAAGTCATCGGTAGGTTGTGTCAGAACTGTGAGAACTCAGGTTGGGAAGGTAGGTTGGGATCCTTCTTGAAAACCCTAATACCAGACAATTAAACTATTGCTTCCTACTATGGTAATGATTCATTTCTCTGTCTGGTATTTCATACCCCATGCATTTGCTCTTTATTTTACCTGATGTGATAAATGTCCCTCCTCTTACTTATGCTACTTTTTAAAAAGTCTTCATTGGTACATTATATATACACATCATGATCACACTCAATATTGAGAATTTGTACCAGTATATTACATGATTTAATTCTCATTGATGTGCTATGTTTTAACTGCAGGTGTTTTTTTCCTCTTCTTTTTGAATTCCCCTCTTTTTATTGTGTCCTACCCACTGTTCCAGCTCTATTTCTTTTAAGTTTCCTTTTAGTTCTTGGTCTCAGGAGCTTGTTAAAAATTCAGATATTTAGTAGAGCAATAGTGTCCATATAAAAACGATTAGTCTTGCCATAGGACTGAGGCAAAAGTGTGTGCGTGTGTGTGTGTTTGTGTTTTGAGGCAGGGTCTTTTTTTTTCGTTCACACCGGCCCTAAACTCACTATGCAGCTCAGGCTAGTGAGGTGTAGGTCTTGAGCCAGTATTTTCTAAGCTCCATGAGTCTTGTACATTCTTTACTTTAGTAGTGTTAGCCTTAGATTTCAGAGGAGACATTTAGTTTATAATCCTGTTGTATGTGAGAGTACAATCCTGAGAGTATTGTAATGTAGACTTTTGATCCCCTATGACCAGGAGGTCGGATCTTGCTGAGGGCCCCTGTCCTTGTCTATCCACTTCTCATGGCTTTCCTTCCTTCCTAGGGCTGGATGGCAGCACCCCAGCCTTTGAGAGAGAGCGGCTCATTACTCAGTTCAACGACCCCAGCAATCGAAGCACTTGGCTGTTCCTTCTCTCCACGAGGTAGGCAGGGTTAGGGGCAAGGGGTGCTCAAGCAGTTGGCTCATCCAAATCTCAGAGGAGATTTGCTAATGGTATGCAGTTTGTTTTTGAGATCAGAGAGGGGACTCTAAAAGACTAGTGGCAAACCCATGGCATATGTGCTGCAGCAGGATATATGTTATCATTGCAAGCTCTAAAAGATTTGCCATCACTACCCTAAAAGGAAGTTGCAGAAGGACAGTCATAGTGTGATGAAGTTAAGATCTTTATTAACAATGCTCATAGTTAGCTTTTCTCTTAGAACTGTTCTGAGGCATAGACAATGCAATGAATGTATAAATAGTTTAAAAAGTGAAAAATACAACATAACTTTAAAAAGCTGATGGAGTTTTTGTTTTTTTTGAGACAGGGTCTCGCTTTGTATTTCAGGCTGGCACTGAGTTCACTATGTAGCCCAGGCAAGCCTCAAACTCAGCACTCCTCCTGTCTTTGTCTCCCAAGTGCTGGGATTATAGGCATGAGCCACCATGCCCAGTACTGTGCATGGTGGTTACTGAGGACCTTGTGCTTGCTAGGCAGGCACTGGAACCACTGAGCTAAATCTCCAGCCCAAGCTGATGGAGTTTTGTGTCTGATGGCAGGCACCTTAAAGACTATGCTGCTTTTGGCCTTCAGAATGCTCTTGGCAGGGTATGAACTTCTCATTCCTCTTGTAAAAACATTGGAAACCTCTGTGCACAGAAATTTTCTCTCACCAAGGGACATTACTCTGGGGCCACATTGTAGAGAACTTACTGTTACAGAGGGGTAGAGAGCTGTAGCCACTGCTATGTTGTATTTCAAGGTATACTTTTTAGAACTTGAGGAACAGTGTTTATCAGCAGGAAAGCAAAATCCTTGGGTATATTGTGCTTAGGACAGAAAAAATGATGTTAAGGTAGGAGTCACAGAGGGCAAGTTGATTTAAAAGGTATCTTTAAAATTGAAGACTTTGTGATTGTTGGCTCTTGTTTTAAAGGGCTGGATGCTTGGGTGTGAATCTGATTGGTGCCAACCGAGTGGTGGTGTTTGATGCTTCCTGGAACCCTTGCCATGATGCCCAGGCAGTGTGTCGGGTATACCGATATGGCCAGAAAAAGCCCTGTTACATCTATCGCTTGGTGGCTGATTATACTCTGGAAAAGAAGATCTATGACCGTCAGATTTCTAAGCAGGGAATGTCAGGTAGGCTGTTTTCTCAGCTGTTCCAGAGGCATATCTATACAGGCTGTCTTCCTTACAGCTTCAGTGGTAGGAGGAGGAGTAGACAGTGGAAACATAGGTTTGGAATTGTAGAATGCTAGCAGTTCTTTATATCTCATCCTGATTCAAATCATTGCTTAAAAGGGGATTGATGTAAGCTTGTTGAAGGTGGGTTTAATGATAAGACCCAAGGTTGTTATGCAGGTTTTCTGCTATAATGTTTCCCTTTCACATCATAGAACTAGCCGTTGGGTTTCAGATGTGGGATGACTTTTCATTATTAGTAACAGTTATGCTATTCAATCTCCTTTCTCTCTGTTCCCCTTTGTAGTTATGATTTCAGTCTTTGCTGCATGTTTATTTTCTCCGTCTCCTCCCTTCTAGATCGGGTGGTAGATGATCTAAATCCCATGCTGAACTTCACTCGGAAGGAAGTGGAAAATCTACTGCACTTTGTTGAGAAGGAGCCAGCTCCCCAGGCATCTTTGAACATAAAGGGGATCAAGGAGTCAGTCCTGCAGCTTGCCTGTCTGAAGTACCCTCACCTCATCACCAAGGTAAGAAATCGGCATGCATGAAGTCTTTGGTGTAATACTCGGACAAGGAAAGCCCATGTCCAACACACCTGCTGTTATCTGTTCCCTGCAGACAATTTGGGCTCAACTAGTTCCTTTCTTCATCTCATGTAGTCCCCCTTCCTGCCCCCAACTACTACCAAACACCACCCCTGGCCTAGTCCTAGGAGTTTGAGCTCAGCCATGTGGAATAATTTTGGTATTAGCAGAAAGGGGGAGAGGAGGTCCTGAAAATGTAGTTTTTCACTATACTCCCTTATTCTTTTGATAGGGAAGTCAGGCTTAGGTGTCTAAAGCTGATAATAGGTTAGAGCTGGGATTTTTTTTTTGAGACAGGGTCTCACTTTGTAGTTCACTGAGCCACCACACCCAGCATTGTGGTATGTGATACTGATTGCTGGCGGGTGTGAGTCACCACACCCAGTATTGTTGTTATGTGGTTGCCAGGGATCGAACCAGGGACCTTGTGCTTGCTGGGCAGGCGCTGGAACCACTGAGTTAAATCTCCAGCCCAGGAATTATATTCTTGACAGAACAGAAGTAGACTACCTGTGTGTTTTATAAGCAGGCTCTTTACTAGTGCTGGAGACATCTGGTCTCTTGATTTCAAAATAAGGTTCATTGTACATCAGTCATGTTGGCAGGGCAGACAGTCGTGTTAGCACAAAGATCGGTAATTAAGGTAACATTCTCCCCCCCCCATCCCCAGGAGCCTTTTGAGCATGAATCATTGCTCCTCAACCGAAAGGATCACAAGTTGACCAAGGCTGAGAAAAAAGCAGCAAAGAAAAGCTATGAGGAAGACAAACGCACATCAGTTCCCTATACCCGCCCATCATATGCACAGTATTACCCTGCTGGTGACCAGAGCCTGACCAGCATCCCTGCCTTCAGTCAGAGGAACTGGTAAGTTGCCAAAAGGTTAGGGTCTATTGTTGAGTCATGTCCAAACATCTTTCAACTGATTTCTTTTTTCTTTTCTTTTTTTTTTGAGACAGGGTCTTGCTTTGTAGTTCAGGCTGGCCCAGAGCTCACTATGGAGCCCAGGCAAGCCTCGAACTCAGCAATCCTCCTGTCTCTGCCTCCCAAGTGCTGGGATTACAAGTGTGAGCCACCACGCCCGGCTCAACTGATTTCTTTTACCCAACCTACTAGTTGACTGCTGTGAAGTGACAGGTTCTGCTCTTAGGGTCAGGTGTCTCAGCAATTCAGTTGCCCTGTTTTAAGTGATTTTAGTTTTGACTGCTCTGGCTGGAAGAATGGGCTGCTGGGTGGTGGAAATAGTTCAGTTGCCTAAAACACAGTTGTATCCTACCCTTAGCACCTTGGGTTTAGGTTCAGGGAAGAGTGAAGTTCAAGGTGAACGCGATGTTCTTTCTGGGCCTTGGATTGTAGCCAGGCAATTCTGGTAGCTTTCTCTTGACTACAATTTCTGGAGCAGTTGAGAATATGAATAAGATGAAAGCCAGTTGCTTAGCAGAGAGGGAGGCAGTGTGTCGGATGTTACAAATCTAATATCTGTGTATCATTTTTTCCTTCACTTCAAGAGCTCTCAGTCCTCACGCTCACACTTAGTAACCACCATTGCTGTGTAATTGAGTAGGTTTTCTTTTTTTTTTTTTTTTTTTTTTGGTTTTGAGACAGGGTCTTGCTTTGTAGTTCAGGCTGGCTCTGAGCTCATTATGTAGCCCAGGCAAGCCTCGAACTCAGCAATCCTCCTGTCTCTGCCTCCTGAGTGCTAGGATGACAGGCGTGAGCCACCACGCCCAGCACTGTGGTATGTGGTATTGATTGCTGGTGGGCATGAGACTCCACGCCCAGCATTTTATGTGGTTACTGGGGATCGAACTCAGGACCTTGCGTTTGTGAGGCAGGTGCCGGAACCACTGAGCTAACCCTCCGGCCCAAGGTTTTCATTTTTTAACTGTCTAATTTTCTTGAATTAAATATAGTTATGTAAATATAGCAGGGGAACAGATTTTAAAACATTTTTCTTTTTAAGAGTCTCTTGATTTTGTTTTGTTTTAAAAAAACTTGCCAAATGACAAAGAAAACCATGTAAGATTTTATATGTAAGACTAAGTTTTTGTGAGCAAATTTACCTTTTGCAATGCTAGATATTGAATGCAGGGACTCAAATATGTGCTGTCTCACTGAGCTGGACCAAATTTGTTATTTTTTATGTAGCAAATTGGCAAGCCAATGTCCTGAGTTCAGTCCCAGATACCACAAAAGCAAAACAAAACCAAAAAAACCCAAAAACCACAAGTAGAAAGTTACTCTTTTTCAAAGTCTTTGGTCTCTTTCTGTGTCATTTTCCAAAATGCTATTGGCTGAAAATGTTTTCTGTGTTTCACCCACTTTGCCCTGGGCTTTTCTGTATTACAGCAGGATAAGAGAAGTAGAGGGGGAGCTAAAGTTGGGATAGATTTCAAGATCAGCTAAACACTGCTTGTCTGAAGAAGTTTTCCTTCCTTTTTACATTTTTGTATCATAACTTTAAAAAAAATTTATTGATTTTTGAGACTGAGTCTCTCTACGTAGCCCAGGTTAGCCTTGAACCTTCAGTAAACCTCCTGCTTCAGCCTCCTGAATGCTGGGATTATAGATGTGTGCCACCACACTTTAGGAACTAATTCCTGATTTACATAGCTTACTTTCTAGAGGAGCAGATGGCTTCTCATCTCTAAAGAAGCTTCTGCCCAACTCTCTGAAGAGTGTTTATCTTCTCTTCCAGGCAGCCAACACTGAAGGGTGATGAAAAGCCTGTGGCCAGCGTTCGTCCTGTACAGTCCACCCCCATCCCCATGATGCCGCGGCATGTCCCACTTGGGGGCAGTGTAAGCTCTGCCTCCAGCACAAATCCATCCATGAACTTCCCAATCAACTACTTGCAGCGGGCAGGAGTCCTAGTCCAGAAAGTGGTCACCACAACAGGTCAGGAACTCCTGAGTTTTATTCCAGGAATAGTTTCCCTTTTAAAATGACTTTGTTCGTTCAGGAGGAATTTATTAAACATCATTTTTATTCTTCACCTTTCTATATGTGACACTGTAGGTTAAAATGGAGACTATAGCAGTTTTCAATCTTGAGGAATTTGTATTCTGGTAAAATATTATACAAATACCACAAAACCGGTTTTTCTTGAGGATGGTGGGTAAAGTTTTCTGAGCACTGCAGGGATTATGGAAATGTCAGTGGGACATAAGCAAGTAGTCTCTGAAGTTCTCACAGAGATATGAATGTGTTGAGCTCTGCCTGATTGTAGTGGGGTCAGCTAGGTATAAAGGACAGCTATCTGCCTTCTTGTGTAACTAGAAGACCTCCATTGTCACTTGCTTCTTTCCCTGTGAATTTGACATAGACTGAGCATTGTGGTGGTAGAAGGTAGGCAGTCCCATCTGTCTCTGGAAGTAAGTTCTCAGATTTGGAATGATTGAGAAGGAAGCATTTCATGTTTCTGTTTTGAATCTTATTATTTAGAAAGACTCATACACATATATGTATATTTTATATATATATACATATATATATATTAAATGAACAATACATATCCATTGTAAAAAATTTGAAACAAGTAAAAGTAGTATCCTTTGCTATCATTTTTTTTTTTTGGCCAATTTTGTTTGTTTGTTTTTGTGAAACAGGGTCTCACTATATAGTTCAGGTTTGTCTTGAACTCACTGTGGAGCCCAGGCTGGCCACAAACTTACAGCAATCCTATTGCAGCCTCCTGAGTGCTGGGATTACAGGCATGTGCCACCACACCTGGCTTTCTTTGCCAATTCTTCAAAATACTCTTCTTGAGGTGTGCGGCAATGCCAGCAAAAAGATGGAACCACGTTTGGAGTCAAAAGTGATGTGGAGCAGATTTATGCAAATAAATTAGGGAGAAGAAAAAAAACTATTAGAAATGACCATTAGAACCAAATTTTTTTCCAAATCAAAACCTTTATGGATTTCTAATTCATACATTCCCACTGACTTGAACCACATGTATGACTGTCCCATTGGATGACTTGAACTACTGGTACTGTGTACTTGTGTACTTGTGCTGGTGGTACAAATGGATCTTATCCCCTTTTTTAGTCTTTAAATAAAAAAAAATTAATGAAAACTCTGTAACTAGACTGAATCTGATTGGTTGCTTAAAGTAAAATAATAGTATAAATTAACACTATTCATGCTAATTAAAATTATAGCAATCAAATTTATTTCATTAAAATTTGTGAGTTTCTTTAAAACATGTAAAGGCAACTGATTTGTGCGTAATACATAAAAGGTTATATGTGTTTGACTTTTTTTGTGTGGCCACAGTAGTATCCATTTTTTTATTCAGTTTCTCTCTCTCTCTCTCTCTCTCTCTCTCTCTCTCTCTCTCTCTTTCTCTTTCTTTTTTGTGGGACCAGGGATTGAACTCAAGACCTTGTACTTTCTAGGTGGGCATGGTGCCACTGAGCTAGATTGCCAGCCCTCAGACAGTTTTTGAAAGCATTCCCTATGTTGCTTTCTTGCATTTCTTGCTGGTCCTAAATAAACTCCTATAAAATGAACACTTTTTTGAGTAATTTGTGCTGTGGCATTTCTTCATGGTTCAGTAGTTTATCAATAATTCTCTGAATTTTAATGTGGAAATCTTAGGAAGACCCCATTGTGAATGTATGTGATATATATTTATAACAGCTATACCTCAAATTAGCTGTATTACAATTTCTTATACCATTTTAATGTTTTCCTTAAGGAACTAATATGATGGCATCCAATCTAAATCAACACCTTTTGCCTTACTGTAATCAAAGAGAAAATAAGTTTTGTGACCAGATTTTCCTTTGTTCAGTGTTTATATCTGATTTTTACAGTCATTAACCTACAAATTTTTCTTTTCTCAGTCCCATTAAAAATTTTACATAGGAAGAATTTTCAGAATTTACGATTTTGCTGTGGTTTTGCTTTGTCTTTGCTTGTACTAGTAAAACTTTTTGATTTGGCTGCAAAAGCACATTTCTTTTTGTAAGTTTTTTACTAGGCGTACCCTTGAATAATAACTATCTGCATATAATGTGTGATGCTCAAATAATAAGCTATTCATTAGTTTCAAAACAATATCCTAAGAATGGCCATACATGGAATGGTTTGCATTTTTTCAAACATAGACACTGTAAATCATAAGTGTACCCATTAGTCAAATATAATTTATATAATTTTATCCTTTATTTGTACCATTTTCTTTTAATGTGTTGGTGAAAACACGGATGTCCTCACCATAAAATCATACTTTTGTCTATCACTACATTTTTTGCAGATTTTACTACATTCTTTAATATACTAATAATTTCTTCCATGATTTTTTAAAATTTATTCAAAGGATCCTTAGTTCTGCATGTGATATTGTCAGAGAAATGTAAACAGTTCAAAACAGCCAAAAATTATTGCATTGCATGGCTTTTTTTTTTTTTTTTTTTTTTTTTTTTTTTTTTTTTTTTTGGAGACAGGGTCTCGCTTTGTAGTTCAGGCTGGCCCTGAGCTCACTATGTAGCTCAGGCAAGGCTCGAACTCAGCAATCCTCCTGCCTCTTCCTCATGAGTGCTGGCATTACAGGTGTGAGCCACCATGCCTGGCACTATGGTATGTGGTACTAATTGCTGGTGGGCCTAGTATTGTTGTATGTGGTTACCAGGGATCAAACTCAGGACCTTACGCTTGCTAGGTAGGGGCTGGAACCACTGAGCTAAATCTCCAGCCCCTGCATGGCATTCTTTATACATCCATTGGCATACATACTATTCCCACACCAATACAATCTAATGTTTGGTAATGGTACTATCCCCATAATTAATAATATACCTATAAACATTTTCATCTTGCTAATTATAACGGATTCCCAGCATTGCTGATATTTGCTCTTTTTTGCACTGAAGCTGTGTTGTATTGCATATCTATTTGGTTCTTCTATTATACTTTGGAGTATATTATCAAATACAAATAGTTTATACAACATAAAAGGATCACTGCAATTAATATTTTTATTAGAATTTCTGCATTTTACAGTTCCTTGTGCTCATTTTCTAAAATGTTTCTATTATTGGCTGTCATTCCTCTTCTTGATTGTCTATATTCATATCCAAATCCACACTGTTTATTGAATGTGTTGGCCACAAGATTGCATTCAACTCTAATGCATCTTCATCTGAGGAGTAACAGATAGGTCATGACCTTTTCCTCTGATGAGATTTAATTACAGGTTCATTTAAATAAGTTATCCATTTTATGTTTGGCACTCTAATGGGAAAAACTTTTACAAAAGTGAAATACTCCTAAAATTGGAAAACTACAAACAAAAAATAAAAACGACCAAGAAATAATAAAAGAGTGACTAAAGACAAATTTACCAGTGAGCTCAATAATAATCTAGCTGTTAAATAACATTGTTTTAGTTTTTGTGTCATATTAATAAAAGAGTACATGCACAGGTTAGCTTCATAACAGTAATGGCAAACTTTTTAGAGATTCATGCCCAAACTACAACTCCCTTGCTTGTTACAAAGTGCCAACACTGCAATTAAACCTGTCTACTGAAGTTTTTGTTTAGAAAAAACAACTCATATATTAACATCTTTTTGTCTTAAAAAAAAAACCCACGATAACAGATCTTTCAGTGATATAGCTTTCAATGATACTGAAAAATAAGTCTGCATTTGGCATACTTTTGGACAATTAATGTGCTCTTTGCTATTGTATTCATGCTGATAATCTGTCAAACCTTGTCTGGGATGACTTGACTCGAGTGTCAACAGACAGGGCTTTGCATGTCCTCTGCAGCACATGTACCATAGATTTGCTACTGTTGCTATATCATGTCAGATGATTGAATGCAAATCAGAGTTCCCTGGGAGCAAGATATATAAATTATTGCCCCGTATGGAATCTGCTAAAGCATGGGAAATTGACTGGAGGTATGATCAGATTTTTAAAAGCATCCATATTTACATACTATTGTTTGTTAAGATAATTGTGAAAGGTCTGCTTATTTTACCTTCTTTGGTTCTGAACTTCTGGTGCATAGCCTTGTGGGAAGCCATTGGACTGAGGGGAATATGGGACTTGATATTTTCTTCCCTGTCTTTAGTCAGGTCCTGTGTAACCTAAATTTGACATCTGTCTTTCACTAGATATTGTTATTCCTGGGCTTAACAGCTCCACAGATGTTCAGGCAAGAATTAATGCTGGTGAGAGCATCCATATCATCCGTGGGACAAAAGGTGAGAATCTGACCAAAGGTCCATCCTCCATCTTTGGTTAAGAATGCTAAGTTGGGAGACAGAATAAATATATAATGGCTTTAACTAGAGGGACATAAGAATCTTCCTATAACATGTCATAATTGAGGAAACCATCAGAACTGACGTTTGTAGAAGCATAGCAGAGTTTGGTTGAACCCAGAGGATGTCAATCAGTAGCTCAAAAGAAGGGGAATTAGCGTTCTTGTGTTTTTATATTTTGCCATTGTCTTTATAGAGAATCTTCAGATAGGGATGGGTGGGTATTGGGAGACCAGACCTGGAGGAAAAACACTGTGGAATGGGTTATAAGCTAACCAATATGGAATACTATCTTTTTAAAAATCTAATTTCTATCTTTTTAACATAATTATGGAGCAGAGTAGGGATCCCCAGCAAGGAAATGTATAGATGAATTGCATGATAGAAGTTTTGAGTGTGATAATGTAAAAAGTCCATATCTCTCCAGACTCCTGACAGAGGGAGATAAGATTAGTGGCTTGAAAAATCTGGGCTAAACAATTTTAAGACAATCTATGTTTAGGGTCATTATTAGTACTACAAACATGTACTAATAATTTTTTAATTAAAAACCATAATTAAGCCTATTTTTCATATTAGCCATTAACTAAATCCCACCACTGTGGCTGCTTGAGGGTTTATATTCCATAGGGTTTTGCCCTGGCTTCTTTTGGGTTAGAGTATCTGGAAGTTGAGTGAAAAGATACCATGAAATACACAGACACATGAAGACTACTCTACCCTTTTGCTGGGCATTTCCTTTCATGGAACCTAGCACTTTCACCTGTTTCTTTCTAGCTTGGCATTGGCAAACCATGACCCATGGATCAAGTTTGATCTGCTGCCTTCTAAACTGTACCTCTTAGCTAAAAATAGTTTTTATATCCTCATTTACTTAAAAATAAATGAAAAGAGTTATTTGATGGCATGTGATTATTTGAAATGTACATTTTTGTATCCATAAATATTTATTGGCATACAACTGTGCCTGACAGTTTTCATGTTATAAAGGAAAAACTGAGGAGTTGCAACAGAACCCTTATGTTTACTTATAAAGCTGCAAATATTTACTCTCTGGACCTTTAAGAAAAAGTCTTCTATCTCCTGGCTAGAGGTAGCTCTGATATCACAGAATATTGATCTAATGACATAGCTAGGACTGAAGAGAAGGCAGATTAGTTCCTTATGGGAACAGAATATAAGTCTTAAATTCTTCCTGCCAAGGGTGAGATGCTCTTGAGGTGATGAGGCTCCTTCTTCCCAGGTGCTGAAGAGGACCTAGGAGTATAGAGAATCAATTTACCTTTTTTTTGCAGCATTCTGTTTCTTCCATTGGGTTGAATCCCAGTGTAATCATCTGTTTACTCCTGTAGAGGTTAAGCTCCCCAAGACTGGACTCTTTCCTGTCCCTTGTATTCAGTGCTGGAACTGTGCCTCGTACTTACTAGGCTAGTAATCTGTTTGTGGAATAGATGAATATGGTGGGTGATCCATAGCTTAGTTATCCCATTCCTCATTTCAGGGGTCTTGAGAGGGGTTATGAAACCTAGTTTTATAGCTATTTCTCAACCCTGGAGGAGTTTCCCAGGTTGGGCTGCATTGGATGTCTGCTTCTAAGAATCTTTTTCCTGTCTCTTTTCTTAGGAACATACATCCGTACCAGTGATGGGCGGATCTTTGCAGTCCGGGCAACTGGCAAACCAAAGGCCCCTGAAGATGGTCGGATGACTGCCTCAGGTATGGTAGTTTTTACTTTCCATTGACCTGCACAACAATACTGCTTTGGTTTGGTTTATTGATTTATTTTTTTTGAGACAGGGTCTCGCTTTGTAGGTCAGGCTGGCCCTGAGCTCACTATGTAGCTCAGGCAAGCCTTGAACTCAACAGTCCTCCTGCCTCTGCCTCCCAAGTGCTGGGATTACAGGCTTGAGCCACCATGCCCAGCATTTGTGGTATGTGGTACTGATTGCTGGGCATGAGTCACCACGCCTGGTATTGTTGCATGTGGTTACCGGAGATCAGGAATTGAACCAGGGACCTTGCGCCTGGTAGGCAGGCACTGGAACCACTGAGCTAAATCTCCGGCCCCTGGTTTGGGTTTTGATTAACATATTTTCAAATAGATAATGTGTGTGTGATTCATAATACAAAACGGACAAAATAAAGTGAAGTAAAAATCGAATTTTTCTCTCCCTACACTCCTAGTCAGCCATTGCTTCTCTCTGGCATTACTGTTCTTTTTTGGTTGAGTCAGGGTCTCTGTATAGACTGTCCTTGGACTTGCTATGTAAGGAAGGCTAGACTTGAATTATTTATCCTCCTGCCTCAGCATGGCAAGGTGCTCCTCTTGTTTTTTCTGGCAATATTTTGTATATAGTATAGAGTTATGTGTCTGTATACACACACAATGTGTATATAAAATACATGTATATGAATAATTTATGTAGATTTTTTCTTTGTATTTTTAAAAGAAGTGCTAACATAATACACTGTTTATTCCTTTTTTCACACACCAGTAATAGCTTCTTTCCTATGGTCTCTTCTAGATATGCCTTATTGAAGGTTTAAACAAGATGGGGTATAATAAATGAATTGCCAAGTTTCCCACTGATGTGCATTTAGGTTATTTGTGTGCTGCTACTACTGATATGTCAGTGTGTCTACAGGACACATTCCTAGAACTGGTACTGCCAGGATAAAGGTGGATGTGTAGCACATTAACAGTGTTAGGAACTCTTGCCAAGTTCTCAGTGGGAACGGTTTTCATTTATTCTTCCAGCACTAAGGTATGAAAGTTACTATTCTTGTTGCTAGCTTTGTATTATAGAAATTTTCACACAGACAGACTTGAAGAACAGTACTGTGGGTGCTGTACTTACGCCTAGTAGTTGTCATAAACCACCTCCTGTCTCCCTATTTTTTTCCTCTGCCTTTATAAGTTGAACACATGTCATTTTATCCCTAAATACTTCAATGCATATTTCTTAAGATCAAGGACATTCTCCTCTATTAATTAATTTTTTTCAGTATTGGAGATTAAACATAGGGCTTTTGCATTGAACTACATCCCTAGCCCTTTAAAAGAATGGCGGGGGGGGGGGTGCTGGCTGTAGTGGTGCATGTCCATAATCCCAGTATTTGGGAAGCTGAGGCAGGGGGATTGTCATGAGTTCTAAGCCAGCCAGAGCTACATAGTATATTTAAGACCAACCTGAACTAGTGAGACCCTATCTCAGATGGATGGATGGATGGATGGATGGATGGATGGATGGATGGATGGATGGATGGATAGATGGGTACACAGACAGACAGATGGATGAATGGATTGGGACAGAGTTTCATGAAATTGCTAAGTTGTTCAGGTTGGGATTGAATTTGTGATCACTCTGCCTCAGTTTGTATTAGTATGCCCTGCTGTATTTAAACCAGAATTCTTTATTTAAACCAGAATTGGGCTGCTTCATTCCATCACTTCCTCTGTCACTATGTATTACCCCCAGCAAAACTCTGACTTTTTTTTTTTGAGATAGGGTCTTGCTTTGTAGTTCAGGCTCGGCCTGAGTTCACTATGTAGCCCAGGCAAGCCTCAAACTCACAGCAATTCTCCTGCCTCTGCCTCCCAAGTGCTGGGATTACAAGCGTGAGCCACCAGGCCCAGCATTGTGGTGTGTGGTACCAGGGATTGAATTTGGGACCTTGCGCTTGCTAGGCAGGTGCTGGAACCAGAACTAAATTCCTGGCCCACCTGACTAATTTTTTTTTTTTTTTTTTTTTGCTTTTTGAGACAGGGTCTCACGTTGTAGTTCAGGCTGGCCCTGAGCTCACTATGGTGCCCAGGCAAGCCACCTGACTAATTTTAAGAATGATCTGTAATATGTCCATTATCCAGTGGGATTTACCTTGCTACACTGAAGAATCTGGGGTACAGAAAAGTTATTTACCTTTTCATAGATTGACTTGTTTCTGGGTTTAAGTTTCTTTCACTGAGATTGGGAAAGTTTTTCTGGGTGATGTTGTTTAGGCATCATATAATTAGGATTATGGGCCCACAGGACAAGACTCTTCTTGAATAGAAGTTTTCTTTTTATCCCTCTTTTCTGCCTTACCTTTCTAATTTTCGTTTGTCTGTATTTTGTCCACAGGTTCCCAGGGGCCTTCTTGTGAGTCCACAAGCAATGGCAGACACAGTGCCTCATCACCTAAAGCTCCAGACCCTGAGGGGCTGGCCAGGCCTGTCTCTCCTGACAGTCCGGAGATCATCAGTGAGCTCCAGCAGTATGCAGATGTGGCTGCTGCTCGGGAATCCCATCAGAGCTCCCCAAGTACCAATGCCACCCTGCCTGGCCCCCCAGCCCAACTCATGGACAGTAGTGCTGTTCCTGGGACAGCTCTTGGAACTGAGCCACGGCTGGGGGGTCATTGCCTCAATAGTTCTCTCCTAGTAACTGGCCAGCCCTGTGGTGGCAGGCAGTCAGTGCTGGACTTACGGGGCCACAAACGGAAGTTGGCCACTCCACCTGCTGCCCAGGAGTCATCCCGCCGGCGGTCCAGGAAAGGCCATTTGCCAGCCCCCATGCAGCCGTATGAACACGGGTATCCAGTCTCTGGCGGGTTTGCCATGCCACCTGTCTCCTTAAACCATAACCTCACCACCCCCTTCACCTCCCAGGCTGGGGAGAACTCTCTGTTCATGGGCAGTACCCCGTCCTACTACCAGCTGTCCAATTTGCTGGCAGATGCCCGCCTGGTGTTTCCAGTGACTACTGACCCTCTGGTGCCAGCAGGCCCTGTCAGTTCCTCTTCCACGGCTACCTCAGTCACTGCCAGCAGCCCCTCCTTCATGCTCAACCCTTCTGTGCCAGGGATACTCCCTAGCTATTCACTCCCTTTCTCACAACCACTCCTGTCCGAGCCGAGGATGTTTGCGCCTTTTCCTTCCCCTGTCTTGCCCAGCAACCTTTCACGGGGCATGTCTGTCTATCCTGGCTACATGTCCCCACATGCGGGCTACCCAGCTGGTGGCCTCCTCCGGTCCCAGGTGCCTCCATTTGACTCACATGAGGTTGCTGAGGTGGGGTTCAGCTCCAACGATGATGAGGATAAGGATGACGATGTGATAGAGGTCACTGGGAAATAGCTGGGACCCCCCTCCCCACCTCATTTGGGGCCCCAGCAGGCTGCCCACCAGGCAGGAAGGCAGTGATTTGGGATTCTGAGAATAGGGTACTTGGCAAGATGGAAAAAGAAGACAAAGAAGAATAGTTGGCCAGAGTGGCAGAGCTCTGTTGCCATTTAACATGAGGCCAAAAAAAAAAAAAAAGTCAAATCCAACAGAGCAGCAATAGCAGGAAATCAGGGACCCAAACTGGGGTGGAGGGGTAGGGTAGACTGCCTCTCTTCCTTCCTGCCTAGCTTTTGCTGTCTGCTTGCTTGTTTGCCCCTCTGAGTGTACAAGCTCATATCCCATTTCTGTCTTTGGGAACATTCTCTCCCAATAGAGCTGCCTTACCCAGTTACTAGCTTGGCCTGGGGAGGGGAGGGAGGGAGGATGAGTGAGAGAAGGAGGGTGGGCAGGGGGAGCAGACTGAGATCCTATGTGAAGTGGGGTCTTTTTAGGGTTTGGGAAAGAAGCAGACCAGGTATGTGTGAGTGTGTGTGTGGGTGTGTTTATGTATGTACATGTATGTAACGGTGGGGTGAAGTTGGGGGAGGGAGGGAAGAACTAAGGGAGAAATTAAATGAATTTATCTTTTTTTAAAGGAAATCAGAGTATGGTGGTTCATGGCAACTATTAGTAGGACATCGAGGTGAGCTCAAAACGAGCCATAGAAATCACGTTCCCTTCTAGCTGGGTGAAAGAAGGCCCAGTAACTCAAATCTCTGGTTTTTAGAGCCACATTTGTTTTAGAATTTGAGGGAAATTATGAGAAAATGGGCATTACCAACCTTTGTCTCTTTCCTCCGTGTCCATCTCTGCGCAGATCTCCCCTCCTTAGGTGGGAGGGAAAAGTACTTGGTGTGTGAGAGGTCACAGAGTTGTGGCTGGAAAAGACATTCTTCACAAGAGTGGAGCTAAGCCCCCAGCTGCCTATCCTGGTGGCCTTTCCTCTTCTTTTCCTTCTTTCATATTAGAGAGCTCCATGTTAATTTATTTCTTATGGGAAATTATTTATTTTCATGTTTTTTTGTGTGTGTGTGTGTGGTGGCAGTGGTAGTGTGACGGTTTGGGATACAGAAGGCAGGAGATAGGGAAGTTTTAAGATATTGACCCCTGGTGAAAAAATCCTGGGTGGATGGCGAGCTGAGCAGGGAAAGGATTAGTACTGGCCAGAGGCTAAACAGCATGTTTTGGGTCTTGAGAAGATCAGGAAATCTTGAGACTGGATAGTTTGTGGTGGTGAGACTCATTCCACAGAGATTGAAACTTAGGATCATGGAGTTTGTATGTTCTTGGGAACTGTGTCCTCAGATGATGTTAGAGACCAGCTCTCTATGCTGAATAGTAGGCTGTGGGTAGTCAGCTACTGAGTTGGGAAAGTGGATTATTGATTCCTGTTAGAATCAATAGCTTGCCTCGCTTGCCAGGTGAACATTGTGGAGCTCGTGTCTGCTGCCTCCATCTTTGAAGGAGCTGGGAGAAACCTTTCTTCTGTTGAAGCCTTAAGTCTGGCTTTTGTCTTAAAAGGACAGGAACTCATTAGTCATTCTGGTCTCCTTTGTTGACAGTGCCAGGGAAGAGGCCTCCTTGAGTATAAACACTGGCTGTCTTCTATTGGTGTTTAATATTTCCATCTCCCCAAATATACATGCACACATATACACAATTTGCTGGGCCTTCTTTATGATGAACAAATCTTATCTAGCTTTAGAGTTTTGTCACCTACCCTTGGCTCCTGTCTCATTGGGTATCTGCTACATCTGCCTCTTCCTAGCTCAGGTGGCAGCTTCGCCTTTTGTACCTCTTCTTGTTTCTCCATTGTTAGGGGGTGCTTAGCATATTGTGGGGTCTTCTAGTAAAGAGACCAGGAGACAGCTGGTGTGTGTGTGTATATGTGTGTGTGTGTATGCGTGCATGTGTGCTCATGCATGCATGTGTGTGCCTGTCCATGTTTGTGCTGTGCAGTAACATGAAAAGTGGAACTTAAGGAGCATTCCTTTTTTTTTCATAAGCACTCCGTCAGCCACTTAACCCTTCTACTCATAGAAGCCTTAGACCTAAAATATAGCTATGCAAATTATTTTAATAATTTAAAATAGCAGTTCCAACTAGTGCTTTCTCTGTCAGGTGCATCCCAATAATGAATGATGAAGGGTTTCAGCAATTGGAGTGGGCTCTGAGGTTAAGGCTAGTGCAGCAGGAGTGAGTTATTCTGGATCTACAATTAGCAGAATGCACTGAGTGTGTGTGTGTGTGTGTGTGTGTGAGAGAGAGAGAGAGAGAGAGAGAGAGAGAGAGAGAGAGAGAGAGAGAGAGAGAGGAGAAAGATCTAGGAAAAGAGGTAGTTCTGTGTTCAGTAACAGGAAATCAGTGCAGCAGTCTCTGAGGATCCAGAAACTTTCAGCAGGGAACCAAAACTAGTTGCTAGAGGGAGGCTTTTGAAGTTGCCAGAAGTACATGGGTATTCTGAGAGTAGCGCTTGTGTGCTGCCTATGCAGTAGTTCCAGGGCCTGAGTCTTGCTTCAGCTCAATTCTGGAAGGCTGACCTGGCTAGAGAAGGCTTTCTCTCATCATGTGCAGCTCCTGTTATGTGGGGATACAGCTAAGATTATGGGAAATTGAGGTATAACCAGTTCTTTTTATTTTTTAAATGAACCTGAAAACAAACATTCTTGGATTTTCCTTCCATCTCTTTATGTGTGTTTGTAGACAAACCTTCAAGCATACCAAACATATAAGGGAAGCCGAAAATGTTTTACTTTCTTTAATCAGAAATACTTGGTGTTGGTTCTGCTTCTTAACCATCCAGGCCTGAGAGATAGGGGGAAAGCTGATGACCTGTGGAAGGCAGATCAGACCTAGGGATTTTTTGTCACTATTGTCTGCCATGAAGTGTTGTCAAGAGGTCTCAAGTACCACATATATGGTGCAGCCTAAGTTCTTATTCTGGGGAACATAGTACTAAATGATTCACCATATGATTACTATATGCAGTGATGCTTGATCTCCTTAATGTCTGTATGGATAAAGACTGCTAGCAAGGACAAAGTAGCTATTTAGGAAAGGAAGTAAGTGAATTCTTTTGGGTCAAATCTTTTTCTGAAGATTGGAAATCTTTGATTTGTGCTACATAACCATTTATCTCATCTCCTTACTCAAGGATAACTTTTCTGGTCCTTGGAACTTCCTTCCCTAGGAATTAACGTATAAACCTTATATTTATGATTCACAACTATGAAAATGCCCCATTATAGGAGCATGAGGTGAAGAGCTATGACAAGTTTTGCTGATTAGTTGAAACACAAAATTTCAGCCATCTGGGTGACTGTCACTAGGCAGCCAGCTTTCAACAGAGCAAGGCCTTGTGTGTCACATGATTAAGGCTGGAGTCCATTGCCCTGGAACTGAGTCTTCATCCCATGAGGAAGCCTTTTGTGGCTTTACATTCCTTATTCTAGTGGTTCTAGGATATGACCTTCTGCTTCTCCTGTCCCTTTAATTTCGCAGATGACCAACACTCTTCCTTCTGAGCGCTGGTCTTCATTCAGCCTGAGTGGCTTTTCCCCCACCAAACCTCCTGAGAGGTTGTGCCTCCCCTAGAGAACCCCAGGAGATTTTCTGTCTCTCTGCTTACTGTGCCCTGGAAATCAGCACCTCAAGGCCTATCTGAGAATGCTGCACTTTCCATTGCTCACCTTTAGACTCAGTTCCCCTCCTCCCAACTCTTTTCACCCTGTGTATTCCACTGTGACACCCCTGCTCTCTGCCATTAGCTTGGCTCTAGTCCTCTTAGGAATACCTGAGTTTTACAACGATGAACTTCAGCAGGCAGTTCTACCAGTTTTGGTCTTTCAGGGACCCGAGCCTTTTTCTTTCCCCTTTTGCAGGTATATTTGACGTAGTCATTTAATGTGGTAGGGAAAGGTAATCAAGTAGGCTGCAGTCTGTAACACAGAGGGCTGAGGGAGATTTGGGTAGTCTGCTGCCACTACTAGGATGGTATTCAGACAACAAGAGGACTTCATACTGTGACCTGACCCAGGACTCTTCCTGGAAGAGAGCACTCAGTCCAGCTGTGTGAGTGTGTGAGTGTGTATGCATGTATGTGCTCATGGGCACCAGGATGTAAAATGACTGTTATCTGGTTGTGTTACTCAGGGTGGGCTGGGGACTCACCAGAAAAGTCCCAGAAGCCTTCCCAAGACAGATGTTTTTCCTTGAACCCAGAGGGTTCTTGGGGAGAGGATCCAGGTGGGTTGAGGGGGGTCTCATGATGGATAACCACTAAGGTTACACTACTGCCAGGGGGGTGGAGGGAAATTGAGGTGGCCCTAAGGCCCTGGTACCTGGCTTTGGTTTTCTGTCTTTCCTCAGGATGCCCCTGAGGCCTGGGACCTGCGCCTGGTTTAGAGGAGCATCTGTAGCTGGGTGATCCAGCTGCTGGTGTGATCATGGGCTTCCCTCTTCTCTCAGCAGGGCAGGCACTTCTGCCCCAGAGACTGGGCAACTGGCTGTTTCTATGACGTATTTATTTTTACTTGTGTTTCATGTCACTTTTTTAAAAAAGCAAACAGAACAATTGTAAGTCAGTATAACTGCCTATCAGTTTTCTTTATTTCTCTTTTTTGTAAAATAAAATTTAAACTCAAGGCAGTGTTGTTTGATGAAGGAATTGTCTGGACATCTATTTAGCTGAGTCATGGAAGGAATATTACTCAGCATAATGGGCACTGGAACAGTACTTGGGAATGAGATAATGGGAACAGTATAGACTGCTACCAGGCTCTTTGTTGGCAGTGGAGTTCACTTGGCCTTTTCTGCCTTTGGATACATGAAGAGGTTTGGGTGCTGTGCTACTGCCGCACTTCCATGCTTTTAAGGAAACAGTGAAGCTGACGTCAGTGTGTTTGAGGCTAGCTGGTCCCCAACCATGGCAGGTCCTGCAGGGGTAACCCTGTCTAGGCTGTGAGTGGCTGGGAGCTGGATCAGAAACAAAGCCTCCAGCAGGTGGGAGATGGTGTATCTACAAGTACTTATTGATGGCAGCATTGGAAAGCATTTTGATAGGGAAATATATGCTGTTGCCATATAGGAATGGGAGTGAAGAAAGACTGGTATGGAAGTCTGGGTGAGCAGGTCTCGGGCCTGTTGCAAGATGTGAAAAAGATGCTTTGCGAGGTATGCTTCTGCCTCCAGCTGGTCGGTTGGAGTCTTGCAGGGGTCCAGCCAAGGATGGCGCCAGCACTGTTATACGCAGCCTAGCAGCCTGATGACCTGCAGCCACAGGCATGAGCACTGTCCTCCCATTAACAGAATGCTGAAGCTCTTGAGGCACATCCTGAACTTTGATGTGGGGCTCTGGAATTCAGCCAAACTAGGAAAGTGAGCAGAGAGATGAGAAAAGGGCAGCTCCAGGCAATAGTTTTGTGGGAGAAGCTCATCAACTTCTGACAAGATCAACAGTGCAAGCCTTAAAGGGAGAAGGTGTATTTTTCTGTCTACTACTGCCCATGGCCCACCTTGTGTCACGGGAAATGCCTCCAAGTTTTACTGGCCACCTTCTCGGGGCATCAATACTCATGTGGTTGACGTTCATAGATAAAACAACAGTCATGCCCTGCTGGCCTTGTCCTGAATACCTTTGATGGGCCAGCAACCCATTCTGCCAATTTGCCTGGAGTATCCAGATTGCCCTGTGGATGAGGTTTCATGCAGTAATGGGATCCACAGTTATACTGCCCCATGGCTCCTCATCCATCTTCCTGATGTCCTGAATGATCCCCTTCCTAAACAGCAACCCTTGTGAAAAACACGAAGATACCTTTGGCTCAGCCTGTCTTGTAGCAAGGCTTCGGGGTAGCCACGCTTGAGAATAGTCACGTCCCTGACCTCTGCTGGCTTCTCTGGGATAGGGCCTGTGTAGGAGGAGTATGAGCTCCAGGACGGTCAGGCTTTTGGTTTGGTCCACTCAGTATACCCAGCCCCTGGAACTATCCTCTCAGGAAATGGTACTCCCTAAATGTTGAGTGGATATCACTGATGTGCTTATAGAAGAAGAGACGGTGGATGAGTGAGTGGAGGCGGAAAGCAGATACGCTGTCTACAGAATGGATCCACTAGATTCGGATTCAGCTTTCTTAGCTGTAAAACCGCAGCAAGAGGTCCTGCCCTCGGTTCCCAGTCATGTCAGAAAGCCTCTGTGAGATAAAGCAGCAGGAGCAAGGGTGATGCAAATGCTAGAAGCTCACCTAGCCAGGCACTCTGTCACGGGCCAACGAGCAGATTTCTCTCACAATTGTGGCCCAGCTTCGCTGGATGCCCCCAACTCAGATCCTGGGTTGTAGCGAGTCCCTCTCCACAGCTGGGTAGTTGGGAAGCTGCAAAAAGATAAGGGGTAGGTTCTGCCCCAACCTGGTTGGACTGGGTGTAGCAAGCGTTGCCATGGAGACGGGGCGGGGTAGGCCTCCGCCCCCCCCAGTGTCCCCGGCGCACGCGCCCACGGCTACGGCCACATCCCGCGGCGAGAGGAGGCGGAGCGAGTGTGAGCGGCGGGTTACGCGCAGGCTCGGCGACCGGACTCGGAGCCGCTCGCTCTGGCCGGCGTCCGCCGGTGGCTGCTGAGGTGAGGTCCGGCGAAGAAGGGCGTCCCCGCCGCCGGGGCGTAGGCCTGGGACTCCTGTCAGCGAAGGGTACACCTCAGGGTTCCTCGCGTCCCTTCTGTGGCCTCTCGGCTTGGACCGCTCCGTGGTTTCCGTCCCGCCCACACCTGGCCCGGGCCAGTCAGAGCCCCGGAGGCGTCCTTGGGCCGCTGTCCGCCAAGGCGGTGCGGCGGAAGAAGTAGGGGGCGCGGAGACACCTTCAGCTCCGCCCTGTTGCCGAGACCCCCCGCGCAGCCTAGCAGCAAACTTTGGTGTCCCTTAAATTGCAGAGGTGCGTAGCCTCTGTGAGACGGTGGGCAAAGAGAAGGGGCCGAGCACCTGAGCGAGAGCGGGAGGCGGAACCCCCTCCTGTCCCGGCCCGCAGAGCCGGGGCCTGCTCTTTCCGCACTGGCCCCAAGTTTTGCGAGTATAGGGTCCTTTAGGGGCGCTGGGCCAAAAACAACGTGAAGCGGCGCCCGGCCGCCTGCCCGACAGTCGCGCGCTGCCGGTGGCGACGTTTGCTCAGCGCTTCTGACCCGAGGGCAAACTGAGGCCCAAGAGGACGCAGCCTGCCCAAGGTCAAAAGCAGGGGCTGTTTCAGTGCCTTGTGTTTCCTGGAGCTCTCCAAGACAGGGCCCTGGGCTGAGCCTTGACACTTTGAGGCTAGGTTTGGCCTCTGATTGGTTGTAGAGGACCCCGTGGGCTTTCCCTGCAGAGGGATTAGTCAGGGCATGGTGCCCTGCTGACTGGTTATTTCCTGGGTTGGGGTAACTGTTCCTTTCTGCCCGCAGCTCTGGAGCGCTTGGCCCCTGCTGCACTGGAGGCCATGAGTTGCTAAAAGTCAGCCTACCTCAGGTGAGCCCCCAGCCCTCCCCCTTCCCCTTCCCCTTCCCCTTCCTCTTTGCTTGTACGGGAAATTTGTATTGCCCTTTCCCGCTTCACCACTGATCAAGCCTCTGGAACCCACAGGAACATTCCCCACCCCCACTTTTCAGAGCAGTTTGGGAGTTTGGAAAAAGAGAAAGAAATTTAAGTCCAACCCTCTTTTTGGGTATTGACACCAGGGCCTTTACACTGAGCTGTATCCCCTACCCTGTATTCTTTTTTATTTTGAGGTTTTCCTGAATTGCCTAAATCTGGCTAGAACTTTTGATCCTCCTTCCTCAGCCTCCTAGGATACTGGGATTACTGAGAGGATAGGTCAGAATGAGGGCTTGTCACTCCCTGGGGTAGTGGTGGCCTAGATGCTGAGGGCATCCCAGTTTTGAGTTCAGAGGTGTCCAACATGGATTAAATGTGCTTTTCTGGAAGCCAGCGAGGAGAGAATGTGGAAATAGGGTGCTGGAGTCAGACCTCCTCGGTTTTCATTGCGTGCATTTTGGTTCAGGTTGCTCCTTTTAAGACCTATGTGTCCTTAATAAGTGTTGTAACTTCCAAGTACAGTACTTATTTCCTGATCTGTACCTACTTTGTTGGATTGTTTTATAGATGAATGCAGTATTGTTTCAGTAGAGAATTTTCATCATTATCATCAAGAAAATGGGGGTGGGGCCGGAGATTTAGCTCAGTGGTTCCGGCGCCTGCTTTGCAAGTGTAAGGTCCTGAGTTCGATCCCTGGTAACCACATACAATGCTGGGCATGGTGACTCATGCCCACCACCAATCAGTACTACATACCACAGTGCTGGGCGCAGTGGCTCCTGCCTGTAATCCCAGCACTCAGGAGGCAGAGACAGGAGGATTGTTTGAGGTTTGCCTGGGCTACATAGTAAGCTCAGGGCCAGGTTTAACTACAAAGTGAGACCCTGTCTCAAAAAAAATTAAAAAAAGGAAAGAAAAGAAAATGGGGTTGAAATAAGTGGAGACACAATGAGTAGGACAGGGAGTGCATGCAAAGAAGATAATGAAACTTCTGGGTAGGACTACACATGGGAAAGAAGACTAGGAGAGATGCTTCAGTGTCTGACAACTTGAGATTTAGAAATGTACTTGGTCTTTGTGTGACAGACATGTTCAGTGACTCCAAAGACAATTTTTCAGTACAGTATTTCACTGGGAACAAATAATTCCATAGAGCTAAGTTTTCCATAGGGCTGGAGCATGGCTTTGCAGTTCCACACCTTTCAAATTGTAAATACTAATTTTTTAAGTGTTTGAAGTGGCAGTGTTCCCTAGGCAGGCCCATGTTTCCTTTCCTGTGTAAACAGTATTCTGTTCTGTGTGCTACGAGTGCTGTCTGCTTCCTGGGCTGCTCGGGTGAAACCTTCTGGGAGAGGGTTAGGACTCTGGCTCAAAGTTACATGGTAGCCTTGAAATGCTCACACATGGGCTTCTGTGTTGATTCTGGGCCTGTCCTGTATAGCTTCTCTGCCTCCAACCATGAATAACTGTTACTTCCTCCTCTTTTGTTTCCACTTCTACCCGTTTTTTTCCTTTCTTTCTCTTTCTAATCTGTGGGGTGGGAAAATGAAGTGAAGCTGCTTAGTACAGGTGGTTTGAGTCTGAGAAGCTCAGGCTGGGTTTTGTTTGGCTGTTCATGCTGGTTCTGGATGGATGAATGTGTGGATAGGAAGGTCCCTGTAGGCCAGATGTGTTTCTTAGCCAAGGAGAGTTTCCTATGAAATGCTTTTCCTATAGCACAGTTTCTCCCTTATGGTTTTCTCCTTTGGTGTAAATGTGTGGACCCTGACACTTGTCTGTCCTTACTCTGGCAGTAGCGTTTGAGGGTGGGAGGCTGGGCTTGATGGTGGCTCAGCTGTGGGAAGGAAGAGGCAATGAGGGGAAGGATAGACTGGTAGTATCTGGTCCATCTTGGGGGAGACTGCTCAGGACCAGAAGTTTGTCTCTGGGTGACTCATTCCTCAGCCCATGACTCAGTTTCCCCAGGTGTGACCACAGATGCCAGGTGCCAGGCTGAGCTGCTCTAAGAGCTTCAGTGATGGTGATTAAGAAATAAAGAGTCTTGTGGCTTCAGTCATCCTTTGTGGCTCCCTTCTGGGTCACTCTGTGTGTAAACACTTCTGGCCCTCCCCCCTCCTGGGTCAAAGCATCTAATGAAGGATGAGGTTAGGTTAGAACCTGCCAACAGGCAGGTGAGCATGGTCAGAGCAGGCTACCAGCCTCCTCTCCCTTCTGTCTCCTTTGCAGATACCTTGGGATGTGGTGTGGGGGGCTCAGCGCCATGTCAGACCTGCTACTACTGGGCCTTATTGAGGGCCTGACTCTACTATTGTTGCTGACGCTGCTGGCCTTTGCCGGGTACTCAGGCCTGTTGACTGGGGTGGCAGTGAGTGCTGGCTCACCCCTCATCCGCAACATCACTGTGGCCTACAAGTTCCATGTGGGGCCCTATGGCAACACTGGACGGCTTTTCACTGAGAGCTGCAGCATCTCTCCAAAGCTTCGCTCCATTGCTGTCTATTATGACAACCCTCACACGGTAAGGAACCTCCATGAGTTCTGTACCATGGATGGACCTGGGCCCAGGGTTCAGGGGTGGGAAGGGAGGGGGGTGTCTGGGGAATGCTTGGGAAAGTCTTTGAACTGGCCCTGTAGACCATCTCTTTGAGCTTGATGGGTCTTCCATATTTAGCATAGATTCCTGCTTTGGCATCTGTGAGCTGACTTTCTATTTGCCTAAGTCTGAGTCTCCTTCCTCATGGCTACCTATACATTTCTTAGACCAATGGACTATATCACTGTGAGTCCCTAGCTTCTGCCTGGACTTTGGTCACTCTGCTCCTCTTGCTGTCCTCCCTCTTCCATCTCTACAGTTTCTGCCCATTCTTTGGAGTTATATCTGTTTCTGTGCTTTCCCTCCCTCAGTTTTCCTGTTTGACTATGAGCCTTTACAGCCTCTTAGAATGGGACATGGAACTCCATCTCCCCAGCATTCTGGTGCCTCCTGACCCAATGATATCACATTTCCTTAGACATCAAGCTGCCTTGTTGGGAGAGGGCCAGGTGGAACTAGATGAGGTGCTCAGAATGTCTAGGATACTGGAGTCAGAGACTAACCCAGCATCATGGGCACCCTGTGGGCGTCTGGCTGTTCTACAGCTGTAGTGAGTCAGGGCTTGCCAATGTAGTCTCTTGCTGTGCTGTGGGGTGTTGCTGCCCACAGCTGGATGGGCTGACAGCCTGCCAAGGACTCTTCAGCCTCTGTGGCTAGACCATGAATTTGGAACCTCTGTCTCGGTTTCCTTGTCTGAAGGATGCCAGTGGACAAGCCCTTGAATCTAGCTGTTGTCTGCTGACCAGGCCTCACTCTGGGTATTCACTTGAGAGAAGGGTATGCTGATTCTCTTGGTGTGTCAGGGCCTGCTTTCAGCTGAACCCTGGAGATGAATCAGATCTGGTCCTGTCCTCAGGAAACTGTGTGGTTGGCAAGTTAGCTTCAGACAAGTAATTCTCTAACAAGGCACTAGACTCAATGCCCACAGAAGTTTGAACTACAGGTTTAGGAAGGAGGCCTCAAGTCTGTGGGGGAAGCTTTGAGAAGAGGTGGGTTTCAGTGGGGATTTCTTACAATGAGTAGAATTTGTTTTTGGATTTTTTTTTTTTTTTTGAGACAGGGTCTCGCTTGGTAGTTCAGGCTAGCTCTGAGCTCACTATATAGCCCAGGCAAGCCTCGAACTCAGTAATCCTCCTGTCTCTGCCTCCCGAGTGCTGGGATTACAGGCGTGAGCCACCATGTTTTTGGATTTTTGAGACAGGGTCTTGCTTTGTAGTTCAGGTTGACCCTGAACTCATGTAGCCCACACTAGCCTCCAGCTTGCAGTGATCCTCCTGCCTCTGCTTCAATGAGTAAAATTTGGAACTGTCACAAAGGGCCACTTGGCTAAGAAAACTAAGGACAAAGTCCTGATGATAGAAACAATGAGGAAGTATAGGCAGCAGATAAGTGGAAAAAGAGATTGACAGGTTCTCTGGATCAGGTAGTGGGAGGTACAGAAAGTTGGGAGGAAGGGCATGCATTCTCTTCCAGCTTCATTTTAGGAACCTGGAGGGCAAGAGGAGGAGGGAAGGAGATGAGGTGGAGAGGCCATGGAAGAGACTGGCTGGGCCCAGGTGAAAGATGACATGGCCTGTTTGAGGAATGAGACAGTGAGGTTTTGTAGTCACATGCTGGGATATGGCACTGACTAATGTCAGGAGCACGAGGGGCCAAGTGGGATGGGACAGGTGCTGGGTTGTGGGAAGCTCCTAAACTAAATGCTTGGCTCTTACTCTGTCGAAGTCTGTTGTGGAAGTCCTTGCCTCTCTTCTGCCCTTCTCTGGTCCCTGTCCCACCTTCCTAAGTGGAGTCATCTGCAAGGCCCCTGTGTTTGCCTCTTTTCTTTTCAGCATTCCTTTGTATTCTGGAAGCCTCTTGGGTTGGAGGTGATAATTCCAGGATGGGAAAGTCCATGGAAGCAGATACTCTGGGCTCATTGTCACATAATCTTTCTAAGCCTCTATTTCTCATATGTAGAGTAGTGGTAAAATACATGCTTCATAATTGGGCTGAAAAGGATTCAATTAAATGATAAGGCTGGCATTCATTCCAGCATCAGGTCCTCAAGATGTTTCACAACAGCCAAGAAAAGGGTGGGAAAAAACACATTAACATATGCTAAGCACTGTGACCTGAGTGTAGACCCTGTGGACATTTGGCCAGTGCAGAGATGAATAGATAACTTAAGATGACCCATGTGATCCTGCCTTTCACAGTCCTATGTCATTCCAGAAGATACTGCATTCAGAGCTGTTTCACATAGGTCAGTCATAGACTGTCCACCTTCATTGCTGGCTCAGGGAGATTCAAGTGTCTCTATCTACTCTGGGAGCAAGGCAGTGCTTTATTTTTGGTAGATTGTAAATGGGACCTTAGGCTTTGGGTGCTCATGACAGTTACAGACCATCTGGTCCAGAAGAACATGAGACCTCCTGGTCTATACTGTGATACTACAGGTGCGGGGAGTGGGGGGAGGATGAGATACAGATAGTGAGAGTGAAGTAATGACCTCATACATTCCTGTTTTCATTCAAGATACTTGAGAAACTACAGATTTGTGCTAATCTGTGTGCTGTGTACCAGGGCAGTATGGGAACCATGGCCCCCACCCATTAGGAGCTCTCAGGGTGGGGGTGTCAGGGGACACCCTCTTTGGGTCCTGGTGGGATTCATTACCAGAGGGGGGCTGAGAGCTTAGGCTTGCTGCTCCCCAGGCTGCCTCTGGTAGCTGTGTCCAGTGTGGGGCCCTATGTATCTGGTTCTGAAAGAAAGAGAAGGTATAGGGTGACCCGTTGATGTTCCACTTCTACCTCTGTAGCCCACAATAACTGGGTCAGAAACTGCTCCTGGGAGTATGGGGAGGAAGTGAGGCTGTTTCCAGCTCTGTGAGTGGGGCAGTGAATAACCAGGTTAGGGGTGCCACCTAGCTTTGAGGTGTCGATTGACAGCTTCCTAGCCAGGTCAAGACTTAAGGCCAGAGGAGGGTGATTCGTGAGAAAAGGCTTGTGGAGCCTGCCTACTCTTTTCTCTAGGAAGTAGCACAAGAATAGGTACTTCCTATCAGATGCTGCTTGA
This sequence comes from Thryonomys swinderianus, assembly GCA_004025085.1. Lineage (NCBI taxonomy): Eukaryota > Metazoa > Chordata > Mammalia > Rodentia > Thryonomyidae > Thryonomys > Thryonomys swinderianus. The sequence continues at coordinate 46,853 of PVIC010001536.1, forward strand.
GCCCCACATCCTGGAGTCCTATATGGGAGGAGGCTGTGAGGTCTGGGCAGATGGTTTCTGTGAAGCAGAAGGAAAGACGTCCATTCCCTGGGCCCAATGGCCTTGGCATGACTGAGAGTAGGGGAAAAAGGAGGGAACATGTTGGGAACTGAACCTGACAGTGGCTCAATGTGTCTTCCCCAACCCAGGCCCCAGCATTCAAGGGACCTGAAGGGGTAGGCTGAGTTCTAGAAACTAGCTAGGGTCAGTGAAGATGGCTATCAGTCACAAACCTGCCCATCACATAGCTGGAGGACTGATACTGGCTGAAAAAACTGCTCAGCCCTCAGCTCCCCTTCGAGAATGGGTGCTTAGGTTTGGAAATGCACTGACTGTAGCCTTTCCTGCTGGTCCTGGTCCTGGAGCATTCAGTGTTAGAGGGGAGCCCTCAGTGTTGGACGTAAGGAAAACTGGGAGGACCTTGTGTGCCTTACTCAATCCTGGCCAGCCCTGGCCTGTAGACAGGAGCTGGTGGCTGGGCTACTTCTCAGAGCTCATGGGTCTGTCCTGTCTGTTGGTTAGCCTGGCCCTTCACCTCTTATTCGGCCTTCTGCTTCTCCCAGTTTAGATAATATGTTTATGGTTTAAGCAACCAGCCTACTTGCTCTGTGGGAGGCAAGCTGAAGCAAGAGGGTGGGGTGGCCAGTTGCATTTATTTGACCAATACTGGCCTGGATTTGCTCTTATCTACGCCCTAGCAGGAAGTGCTTGCCCTAGCCACAGATGATGTGGGGGTACTGGATGCATGTTGGGTTCTGCCTTTAGAAAGCTAGCCTGCCATGGAAGCCCCTTCTTTTCTTAGGTCATGAGAACCAAGGCCTGGGCCAGTACTTCTGCAGGACCTGAGGCTGTTAGGCCTGTGCTACCCTCCTTTCTCAGTGTTTGTGGGTCCCTCCACAGCCTCCCAGAGACATTTAGGTCAGATAATTCAGGAAAGAGGGATGAGCTTATGGGCTGGGCACAAGCTGTCTCTTATTCTAATTACCCTGGTACTACCCAGGTTTTTGCTGTACAGCAGGTTTTCTGTGGGGAAGGTCTGAAAGGTGAGGACTTCTCTGACCACTAGAGCTGCCCTTGGAAAGGAAATGAGGTGTGGTGATTGGAAAGGGCCTTGTGTTTACCCTTCTGGGTTTGATTTGAGGTCTTACTGCTTACCAGCATGTGGCTCTGGGTGAGTCGCTTGGTCTGTCTTTTCTGTTGAATGAGAATAAAAGAATCCCTTCAGGTCTTCTTCTTCCTCTTCCTCTTCCTCTTCCTCTTCCTCTTCCTCTTCCTCTTCCTCTTCCTCTTCTTCTTCTTCTTCTTCTTCTTCTTCTTCTTCTTCTTCTTCTTCTTCTTCTTCTTCTTCTTTCTTCTCCTCTTCCTCTTTCTTTCTCCTCCTCCTCCCCCCTCTCTCCTCCCCCCCTTCTACTTCTTCCATTTTTGTTTTTGGTGCTTGGGATTACACTTGACCTTAGCCAAAAGGTGGAGAGGCAATGGTGCTGTTTGGGATTAAATCCAGGGTTTTGTGTTTACCTAGTATGATCTACCACTGAGCCACACCCTGAGCTCAGATTTTAGTTTTTTGGGGGGACAAAATGGTAAGGATAAGACCCAACCCTTGTCCCCTAATAGTTCTTTAGTACACGGAACATCTAATGGTGCCTATGAGGTCTTTTACCATTGGGCCTTTGTACTTTTAGGACTCTGGCTTCCTGCCACAGGTTGCTGGGCTATATCAGGAGGCATAATGTAGGGAAGGGGCATTGTGTAGCCTGCTTCTAGCACGGCCTAACTCTCAGAGTCCCAAGTGGCTATGGGTTGTGTGGTGCAGCTCTGGAGAGGGTCTCTTTTGGTTTGAATCCTGACTTCAGCACTGTCTTGCTGTGTGACTTTTGTTGAGAGGCTTGGTTTCCTAGGCCTCATGATAGTAGCACCTGCCACACTGTGCTGTTTAGATTTGATGAGTAAATGAGTAGTACTGGTGCTGGTGGTGAGACCTTGTCAGACATTAGCTGTTGTTAGGAGTATGCTTCTGGGAGGTGGAAGGAGAGGAAGTTTTCTGAAAGAAAACTTCTGAGGCTAGCATCCTATTGCTTCCTTTTCTCCTTGCAAACCTGAAGTATGGGTCCTAACCTCTGGTCTGGCTTTCTGTATCAGCTCTCGACCTTACTAGTACCTGCCCCAGTGTGCCTTTGTGCGCCAGCTGCTCATGAGGCTTGGGGTGTTGATCTCATGAAGCCCACTGTCCAACTTCTGTGATGAGAAAGTGCCATGGCTCTGTTCCCCTGGGAGTGTAAGCAAAGGGCACTACCTTTATTTCTCCCCTTACTTTGCATAGCTTCAGGTTGGATGGTGTGGCATGGAAGGGACATGACAGCCCTCTGACCTAGGACTACAGATGGTACAGTCTCCATGTTCATTGTGGGCTTGGGGGCAGTTGAGGAATGAACCTGATAGACACCATTTCTCTTATCTTGATCCTAGAAGATAGTAATCACACCTTGTTCATAATGTCAGTGAGGTCTTGGCTGGGCAGGGTCCTCAGATGGCTCACTGTGGCCAGAGAGCACAATATTGTCAGAACCCTGTGAGTTTTTTCTGGAAGGTTTACTGGAGCTGATCTTAGAACTCATTCATACAAGGAGCCTTCAAGTTCCAAGCAAAATGCCCTCTTGCCTTCTTCTTACAGTGCTGGAACTCAAGGGGTTATACGCTTAAAGGAGATGCACTGGTCTCTGTCATGTTCTGGTCTCTTTCCTGGTACTCAATGCCTTGAGGACAGATTCTGAGTTAGCTTTCCTTTACCCAGAGTAGTAACAGATCTTGCCACTACCCTGTCTCCTTGGTGTGGTTTCTGGCTGGTACCATTCTGTTGTAGCACTTGTGCTGTGCTCTAGTATCCAGATCATTGGTAACAGGGAAAAAAAGAAAGCAGGCAGATAGGGAAAGGCAGGCATTTATTCCAAGGTTAGGCACAAATAAAAATCTTGCTTTAAACCAAGGTGTATAGCATCTCTTAGCATCAGGATGCCCATGCCTTTTGGGCCCTTGACAACCTTAATAGGCCATTTTTCCTAGAGTTAGCCCTGGGCTTTCCTGGGAGGCCAGGGAAGCCTTTCCCTGCTACTGGACTAGCTTCACCACTCCTTAGATCGTCTTCAGGCTTGTCTTATCTCTTAGCTGGCGATTGGTTCAGCTGCTTCCCAGTTCTAGCTTGGCCTGGGGTTTCTTTGATGGTGGCAGCTGAGGCTTCTCTTACGCTGTCTTCTAGCTAGTAGTCAGGGTAGGGTAAGGGATTAAAAATGTCCTCCTTAAGGAATTGGGGGAGTGCTGAAGTGGAAAAGGAGTCTCTGTAAGCCCCCCCAACCCCAGGACCCCAGGAGCCCTGTTTCCTTACTGACTGCTTCCCTCCCTTGTGACCGGAGCCTTTCTCTTCCTCCAGGTAGAAGAAAGGGAGGTTGGGTTGTAATGCAGCTGTGTACCTGTATATATGTGTACAAGTACCTCAGTAGGGTACCCTAGTGAGGACATTCTGTGTACACAGGATTCTGGATCTTTCTGCCTTGAGTCCTGGAGTGGTGGGAAGGGATGGGGAGGCTTCATTACTGTGTAGAACAAGACTTGCTCTCTTGGTGAGTATTTGGAATAGGGGAGGAGGGGCAGCTTGGTGGAGAGCATCAAAAGGCTTTGAGAGGGTGGTTTGGGCTGAGTCTTGCAGTATGGACAGGAGATTCCCAGCCTTGGGGATTCTGGAATAGGATGAAGAGGACATATCAGGCAAAGGAAGTAGCTTATGCAAAAGCAGGAAGCCTGGGAGTGTGTGGCATGTTTGGCTGCAAATAGTTTCCACGTGGGTGTGTGTGATGGTGTGGTAGGGGTGGAGGCTGGCAAGGCGGGCTGGGCCAGAGCCTGGATCTGTCCCTCCCTTTGTCATGTAGACACTCAGTGAGTGCCTCTCCAGCTGAGCTCTGGCTCCTGCTGAGGCTGGACATGAAGATGTGAGGTGAGCGTGTGAATGGATCTGGGCAGTGTTGTGTGGTCACACTAACGACTACTTTGCATGCTGCTCTCCAGTGTCTAGTTTTATCTTAGAGTTGGATTGGGAGCCACTGAGAGGTTCCCAGCAGGGTGATCATAGTGTTCTAATACCTTCTGTGGACTGAGCAGAGTATTGAGCTGGAAGTTTCATGAGGGCTGCTAAAATGATTTCAGGAAAAATAGTGGAACCCAGACTTCCACTCTTTGCTCTCTGTATCCTACTTTGGATGTTTCTTTTGTTAGCACAGGTTGCTAGAGTCAGGGACATGGAGATAGGCTTTGTGGCCAGCACCAATCCCTGGCCTGTTGCAGGAGGCCTCTGGAAACCTGCTCCAAGTCTCAAGGTATGAGTGGGCCAGGTGCACCATCTAGAGACAAGAGATGGTACTGCAGCAGTCTCCCTGGCCTTGGCATAAAATAACTTTGCTGCTAGTAGGGTAGACATGGTATGATGAGAGGGTGTAGGAAGAGAAGAGAGTGTTACCAAGCCATCCTGAAAGGCTTCTTGAGAGGACATTTGAACCTGAGGGATGGATGGGGAAGAGCTGCATATTCAGAGATTAGTGTATGGATGGGCATTATAAGCCAAGGGACTACTGTTAAGAACAACTGTTAAGGCTGTGTCTTAGGTACTAATAACCAGTGACAATCATAGAGCAGTTGGTTAGTGTGTGTCCTGAGCTAAGCCTTTGTAAAATAGCTCTTAATATGACAGGGCTGTAAGTAGCTGTCAAAGAACTGGGGCTCTGAGAAGCCAACGTATTTAGTGAGGATCACACGACTCAAGATGGCACCCTTGCTGGCCCTTCTCCAGCTGTGGTTATAACCACCATATGTACTAGTTGCCATTGAAGCTCTGAGCCAGGCTTGAGGTCATTAGAGTCAAGGGGCCAGCAAGGGGATCAGAGCCACAGAGGGTGGCCCTTCCCGTAGGGACTGCTCAAAGGTGAGAGTGCAGATTTGTGCGTTTGAGGGTGCACAAATCCTAGCAGTGTGGTTCTAAGACAGGGCTGGCTAGAGTAAAATAGGCAAATGAAAACATAGAATACCCTAGGGAATCAGTGACAGGGCTTGAAAAGGGTAGACGAGAAGGCAGAGGCAGTTAGGTAATAGACTTCACAGCTGGGAAGGTGAACTCAGGAGTGGACTAAGTGGAAGTGGGAGGAGTGGCTTGCTTAAATTTAGGGATCAGTAGGTCCTGTGTTGGGGGAGAAGAGAGCCTCAGGGCAAACAAAACCCAGAATTGTGACCCAAGATGATTCAGATACATCTGCCCTGGGAATGCAGCACAAGGCCTGAGAGCTTAAATGGCAGGAAAATGGACAAAGCAAATAGGTAGCGGGAGGTGGAGCAAGGTGGAGCCTCTTGATGTCAGGGAAAACCTGTCTATTTAGGCCTTCAGTCTTCAGATAGAGTTGGAGGCTCATAGAAGAGCTTTGTCTGTTGGGAGCTGCTGGGGACTGGGTGAAGAAGGATGAGGAGGGAGAGAGGAGCAGAAGTGCTGGCAGTGGGGGCCACGAGATGTGGAGGGAGCTGGTGGTCTGGAGCTAGGCAGGAAGAGATCTGGTAAATAGGGCACATCCCAGGATGGGGCCTGGATTGGAGAAGAGGTCTAACATTCTGTGAGCAGTTTCCACAGCCCTCTGCAGCCAGATGCCATGTCCCCACCCTGAACCCTGTGTATATACCTGCCACACATACAAGCAGATGAAGATTTTCTGGGTTGTGACCAGGTTGTGAGCTGTGTTCTTGTCCACATTCCTCAGTTCTCCCATAGCAGCTCCCTTAGCTGCCATAATTTCTCTGCCAGTGAATCTTGTTTCTCCAGCAGCTGGGAGAATAATGAGCTAATCTAGACCTCAGGATAAGCCAGTCTTCAGTCCTTCTGGAGGACCTCAGGAGGTCTCTGTTGAGGGTGATGTTGTAGAAATCCTCTTCTTCCTTCCCTCTCCTTGGGTTCTCAGAGGGACAGAAACCAGGTCTTATCCCTCACTGTGACACCTGTGTCTCCAGTATAGATCAGGGTATGTTGAAGGAATAAAGGAAAGCATAGATATGAGGCCTGCAGCAGGATGCATGGCCACAGGAAATAAATGAATAAATGGGTTTTGACAGGAAAATAAGGAGCTCTGTCTTGGGGTTGGAGCTTGGTGTTCTGTGGAGCCCATGTTTCTCCCAGGCCTGAGCTCACATACACAGCAGGAAATGTGAGAGCCTCCTTTACCCAGCTCTGAACCCTGTTCTGCCTCCTCAGGTGCCCTCTAAGAAGTGTCGCTGTGCAGTGGGCAGCATCCTGAGTGAAGGTGAAGAGTCACCTTCCTCTGAACTGATTCATCTCTACCAGAAATTTGGCTTCAAGGTATTTTCCTTCCCAGCACCCAGCCATGTGGTAACAGCCACCTTCCCTTACACCACTGCCCTATCCATCTGGCTGGCTACCCACCGGGTCCATCGTGCCTTGGACACCTACATCAAGGTGAGACTTGGGTGTGGTATGTACTTTGGGGATCTACAATGTCCCTTGATAGGGAGTTAGGGGTGACTTCCCAGGATAGGAAAAAGAGGTAGTTTGGGGCCCTTAATGTAGCACATGCCTAGAGAGCTAGGAAAATGGGAACAGGTTGTTGGCATCTTTTTGAGATAGCCAAGGCCTTGTGGGAGCCAGAGTGTCTCCCAAAAGCTTGTTCAGAAACCTGGCCTGGTCCGTTGGCTTTGGTTTTGGCATTATCTGTAGAGCTCATACTGTACTCTATGTTCAGATGGATGGACAAGAACATGCTGTCCTCATCCTGCCTGAGGCCTACAGAGCACATCCATGAGGTTCCCATTGGCTGGGCAGGCCCAGGTTCCCTTGGGTTGTCCTGGGATTGCTTCTGCATGGTCTTATAAGCCTGCTCTCTGACCTCAGGACTAGGACAGCAATGACAGGTCCAGTGTCTCCTTCTCTTCCTGCACTGGAAGGAAGTAATGCCAACAGTCCAGCCTACCTGGAAGAAAGAGGTTAACCAGTCACCTGGAGGTCTGACAAGGGTTTCTTTGTCTACAGAGATATTAAAGGCCTTGCTCTGCTGTACATCTTTCTAACTCTAAACATTTTATAAGTTTAGGCACTAGGGAAACAGCCCCAGTTTGGGCTTAGAAATGATGTTTATTCATTAAAATTTATACTTATTGGGCCGGAGGGTTAGCTCAGTGGTTCCAGCGCCTGCCTTGCAAGCGCAAGGTCCTGAGTTTGATCCCCGGTAACCACATATAATGCTGGGCGTGGAGACTCACGTCCACCAACAATCAACACCGCATACCACAATGCTGGGCGTGGTGGCTCATGCCTGTCATCCCAGCACTCAGGAGGCAGACAGGAGGATTGCTGAGTTTGCGGCGGCTTACCTGGGCACCATAGTGAGCTCAGGGCCAGCCTGAACTACAAAGCAAGACCCTGTCTCAAAAAAAAAAATTTAGACTTATTGAATATCTGGTGGGTGCTATGGAGGACAAGATACAAAGTGTTGGTATTTATGGTCAGGTGATGAAGATAGGGACCAAGTGTGAGACAAGAACAGAAAAGATATTTGCTAGAAAAGAACAGGCTGAGACAGTCATGTCCTACTTAGGGACAACTTCTCAAAGGCAGTAACTTCAAGACAGAATTTTAGAAGAACCTCCAGAGAGGAAATAAGAATGGTCTAGGCAGAACACAGGGGAAGGAGCACAAGTTTGACCTAATACAGGGGAGTTACTGCAGTTTTCAATAAGGGCCATTTCTTGAGACAGCTGGCCCATTCCTGGGACTGGATTATGGATATGCTTAGGGACCTGTCATGAATTCCACTGTGAATAGTGGCAGTTTGGGTTAGGCCAGTGGCTTTAGAAATGCTGACCAGCCTAAAGATACCTAGTGTATTTTAGGTAAGAGTGATAGACTTGGGGTAGGTGGGCTGTTGGGGACAGGGGAAGGAGAGGCATTAATGAGGCTTCTGCTTCCCTTTGGAAGGTGAGTGAGTATGGGTAACTGAGGGTTTAGAGGAAGCAAGCTCTGTGGGCTGTCAGTGTAGCCACCCAAGAGACATCTAGGTGATGGTGGGAGGCAGCTGACGACAGTGATGTATGGAGAGTCTAGAATTCAAAGAGGCTTTGGCTGGAGGATGTGTTTTGGGACATCAGACTGCTGACAGCAATTATTCTGGGAGGCTGCCCTGTGCCTCAATCCTCTGGACACTGGACAGCGGGTCGCAACAAGGATTGTGCAGCGGATGAGACCACTGTGGCTAGGGTCAAAGTATATGATAGGAGCCAACCAGAGAGCTCAGACAGATCTTCAGTAAGGAGATGTAAGAGTCTGGGCTGGGGAATGAATACAGGAGGCTCTGGTCATTGTGGTCAAAGCCAAGACTGCCAAAGCAGGATTCCTGGCAGACGTGGAAATGGGAAGGCTGTCTTGGTGTTGTGATGATAGGGCAGAGGCGTGGGGGAAGACAGAGATTAATTTCCTTCATGACATGGAGGGTGGCAGCCCCAAAGGGTGTTGGGGAGGATGTGCTGGAAGGGAGGATGCAGGCTGAGGGTGAGGGCAGGAACAGACCCACTCAGCGTGCCTCCCCCCCTCACTCAAGAGAGAGGGTGGTACATGGTGTCTGGTCCTGTCTGTGCCTTCCTCAGCCTCAAGAGCTAATCTGGAGGAGCAGCCCCCATGGACAAGGATTCTGAGTTCCAGACCTCAGAACAGGCCACATGATGTGTGGTGTGGTGGTGAACGACTCAGCCACCAAAGCCTTTTCCTGGCTGCAGGGGTTTATTTTTAGACACTTTTGTCCAAACTTCCCGGCCCCTGACAGCTTCACAAGTTGCCTGGTTTTTGACGTCACCTCTTTGATGAAAACCCTTTCCTCCTTCTTCCCCCTCCCATGGGAGCCTGTCAGTTCTGTTCCAGGCTCCTGTCTCTCGGGGTGAAAGCTGGGATGAGGAAGCCATAGTATGAGCAGAGCAAGGGGTTTCTCCCGGTGATGTCTAGGAGGCATGCCTGTGTGAGTTTGCCTGCGTGCTGTGGGAGAGAAAGAAACCAAGCTACCCACAGAGAAGTCTCAACCCAAGGTTCTCACCTTGTTTCTGTGACAGGGGTCAGAGGTCTCCTTTGCCTTTGCTCCTGGTTTCAAATGACCTTGGTTCCTAGGGAAGTGAGGAAGGAACTGGCTGTGTGTGCTGGTCACAGTCTTCAGTTTATAGGCTGGCCCTCTGTGTCTTTAGCCCAAGAGTCAGTGAAAACAGGCTGGAGAGATTGCCTCCCAAACCTCTTTCTTGTTACCCTGTAGTCAGAGAAAAGCAGTTACTAATGAGACTCTGGGCACTTGTGACTCTTATCCCTGACAGCTGGCTGCCTTTAACCGTGAGCATGATGCATGTGTCTGTAGACACACACACACACATAAACATGCATGCACGCACGCACACACACGTGCACACAAGCAATACACATCCTTTTTTCTCTCTGGCTCTGGGACTGTTGTGAAAGTTCTTCAGATGGGATGACAGCAGGTGTCAGCATTCTTTTTCAGGAGGCCAGGAGCCCTGTTGATAAAAGGGAGGAAGGGTTTGGCAGACTCACTTGCCTCCCTAGAGGCTGAGGTGAGAGGGTGGGAGAATAAGTCTTAGAACTTTGGGTGGGGAAGGTGGAAAGAAGCTGCTATCCTCCCAGTTGCAGATGTGCCTGAGCCTGGGGCATGATTGGTCTCATGAGACAGTGAGAGACATGGAGGGTCACTGTGAGAAGCCCAGAGATGCAACTGGTAGGCCCCTCTGGGGATTCTAGAAGGGATGGGTAGATTCCAGCTTTGTGTGTGGCTGTCTGGCCAGCTTCTCCCTGCTAGCAGCCTGAAAAACTGAGCTGTAGGAGCTGGAGCTCTGCCTTTTTCCACATAAACTACTAGAGTACCTCCCAGGCTGGGTACTCTAGGACAGAGTATAAGGGATCACTGGATACTGTGTTCCCATTACTGAATGTAGAAGATGCCCCAGTTTGGTGAGGCTGCTCCACTGGCATCCAAGAAGGGACTGTTCTAAGGCCCAGGGCATCTTCTGGAAACTTCAGGAGAATTGGCTTCCTTGAAGTTGCAAGCCTGCAGGGGACAGATATAGGGCTACATGTGAGCTGGAGCAATGAGAAAAGGTCCCAAACTTCACCTTAGGTTAGAAGCAATCTTTTTATTTTTTATTTTCCTATCCTGCAGTACTGGGCATGGAACCTAGGGCATTTACCCTGAGCTAAATTACATTCCTGGGCCTTTTACAATTTTTAAATTTTGAGATAGATTTTTTCTAAGCTGCCCAGGCTGGAATTAAACTTTTGATCTTTCTATCTCTCAGCTTCTTAGAGTACTAGGATTGCAGGTAAGAACCACCACACCTGGTCTAGAACCAGTTTTAATGAATGTCCAGGAAGGCTTTGAGCACATGGAGTGGATCAGGATTTAACGATGGAATTGGGATTCCCGTGGATGGGTTTGTGTGTGAAATGTCAGTAGGGTGGGACTTGGCTTGTGGCCATCTGTAGCAAGTAGTGGGGAATATTGAGTATTACACTGACTGCTCCCTTCCCCTTAAATTTGGCTGCCCTCTCAGCAAGGTCCAAAAAGTTTCATATATTCATTTATCTGGATCTCTAATTTCCAGGAGTTCTTATGGAGAGTCCTTATAAAATGCCTTAAGCATTTTCCAAGGTTAGGGAGAAAGGGCTTTGCTTGATAGTGACTAATTGGCAGAGGGCAGATAGATAGGTAGATAGATAGATAGATAGATAGATAGATAGATAGATAGATAGGGCTTTGCTTGATAGTGACTAATTGGTAGAGGGTGGATAGACAGACAGACAGATAGATAAAGATCAGATTTGTCTTTCTTGGTAGAATTAGAGAAAAGGGTTGCAAGGGCTGGAGATATAGCTCAGTGGGGCCACACCTGCCTGGCAAGTGCAAGGTCCTGAGTTAGATGCCTGGTACCAGAAGAAGGTTTCGAGAAGAATTGCTGAAGGGATGTGGTCTGACTGTGAGGGGAGCCTTGTTGGCTGAATTCTGGGATAGCTAGGTTGCCTGGGGTTTTCCTACTAGAGTCTTCAAGGAGGAAGGGCCCTTAGACCATAGTTCTGAGACTACTCTGGGATGACACCCTTAGTGCTGTGTTGAGGGGTCCTGGCACTTGCAGTGTGGGGGTGGGGTCTGTTCTCAAATTGTTACCTGCTTCAGCTGGAGTAGTGGTTCTGCCTAAGGTTTCGCAATCCAGGTGACATCTTAGGCTTTTGTTTGGAAGTGGACTTTGGAGGTTCACTGGTTTGAAAACCTCTCTCCTAAGAGAGTTGCACCACTGGGCAGATGCCGCTCTACCCGTGCTAGTTGCATGTCTGGTTTGGATTCTGAGGATGCTGCAGCAGCTGCAGTGTGAGTGGAGGTAGAAGGTACCAGGCTCATCGTCCTACAGTAGGGCTAGGAGAATCCGAAAAAGGCAGTTATTTCCTGATGAGCAGTACTTATTGGAAGCTGGACCTGAAGTGGCTCTCTGTGTAGCTGCAGGTTGAAATTTCTCTAGGGTGGCAGTGCTGGGTAATAGCATGGCAATGCCATGGGCAGCTTTCTGAGAATTAGGGCAGGGAGGTTGGTGCCTGTGGAAGTGAGTCATCCCTGTCAACTCTGTGGGCTGGGTGAATCTCCCAGTGGCCTGGTCTGGACCTAGATTCCAGCTGGGCATGTTGGTATATGCCTGTTTTCCCAGCACTCTGGGGGTCTGAGGCAGGATTATAAATTCAAACCAGCCTAGACAACTTAGTGAAATCTGTCCCCAAAAAAGAGCTTGTGATATAGCTCAGTAGCAAGCCCCCGACTGGGTTTAGTCTCCAGTACTGCAAAAACAAAACAAAACCAGCCTGCAGTTTGGCCCACTGGGCGCTTAGCCCTATGTTTGTTTCCTTTTAGTCTGCCTCAGCAACTCTGAGGGAGCCTGTGGGTGGGTGCATGTCCACACCGAGGCCAGAACACCAGTGGAGAACAGCTGGACCATGGCAGTGGGAATCCAGGTGAGGGAGCCACATGGGGATTTGAAATGTCCCTTTCTCTGCCTGCCACCTTTGCCCAGCTAATGAGAGGAGAATTCCAACCTTATTTTAATAAGAGAAGCTGGTGGGCTGGGGTACAGCTCAGTGTTCAAGTATATAGTTGGCCACGTGCAAGGCCAGTTTGTTCCCCAGCACCAAAAAATGGAGGTGGGGTGGTCTCCTTACCGCAACTCCTTCCTTTATTCTGTAGTTCTTTAATGAACCCTCTTGTATGGCATTATTTTGGGCATGGGATCCAGCTAGGAGGCAGTCGTAGGGTCCTAACCAAAGTCAGTATTCCCACTGTTTTACAAATAGGAAGAATCCTAGACAGTGGAGGTTACCAAGGGATGGAAGCAATGTCTGAGTCCTGTGGGCTGAGATCATTCTTAGTTACATGCCTGTTGCCGCTCTGCACTGTGTATGAGTGGGGCTGGGTCTGAGAAGCTGAGGATTTGTCCTGAATTTTGGATACACTTGAGATGGTGCCCCAGTTGGTCTGCGGATGACAGTAACAAGGCTGAACCCCACCTGACCCTCTGTCTCCAGTCCTAGTAGATTTAGAGACTGAGGTTGTTGGACTGTGCCACATATGCAACAGGCACTCGTGAAAAGGTGGCCTTCGGGTGTGGTGGCTCACACCCATAATCCCAGCCATCCGTACCATACAGCACAATGCTGGGCATGGTGGCTCACATTGTCTGTAATCCCAGCACTCGGGAGGCAGAGGCAGGAGGTTTGCCGTGAGTTTGAGACTTGCCTGGGCTTCATATGAGCTCAGGGCCAGCCTGAACTACAAAGCGAGACCCTGTGCCCCCCAAAAAAAACAAACCCAAAAAACAAAACAAAAACCAACCAAACAAATAAAAAGGTGGTCTTGCAGATGCTTTAGGCACAGGAAGCAACTGTTGCAGGTAGCAGTTGGGCCTCTTGTCCTGAACCTCAATGAGGCAGAGGTCACCCCATTCCTAGGCTTCCTTCACTGGGTTTCGTGAGCCAGCTCATTGCCAGAGCTGCTTCCCACTAGTTGGCCTGCCCCAGCATGGACAGAAAGGCACCTCAGCCCCAGTACCTGGCCCCAGGACTCTCTTTCCCATCTCTAGACAGAGCTTAGCCAAACCTAGAGAGTAGAGTGAAGAGTAAAAAGGAAGGTTGGAGGCACTGAAAAGGCTGAACAAGGCTTGCAAGGTGGTGGTGTTTGAGCTGGGGCTAGAAGGGTAGGCAGTGCCATCTTTGTGGATGACAGGTAAGGTGCTAGCATCCAGGTAGACGGGAGATTGGGTTGGGTCCTGTCTACCAATGATGGTATCTGGTAGATGAGTGAGTGACAGTGTCTGGGATAAAGGGCCAGGCCTCTGTGAGTACTGGGAAGTGGGGAGGAAGAGCCAGAGGCCACAACCAGACTCTGAATAAGTTAGCTCAGAGTGCAGTGATACCTCTAAGACAAGAAGTACCCCCTCCCCACTGGACTGGGGCTTGGATCCCTTTAGAAAGCTGCTTCTGGCGGTTGAGATGAGGGGGGGATCCACAAGGGGCCGGGCATCTTTTCTCTGTTGGCCTCAGCAGTGGAAACTGCTTTTCAGCCCTTTTGGCTTCACCCTCCCTTTTCTTCGCCTCCAGGACTGAAAGCACAAAGCCAGCCTTTGCTGGGGTGGCGTGGGATCCACCACTCTCAAAATACCAGCTTGGATATTGTAGCTTGGCAGCCTTGCAGGACCCTGGGGGCTGAGGCTTGTCTGGATGGTGCTATGGGCTTGAGCCATCACCAGTCAGGAGGAGTTACCTTCCTTAGGCAGATGGAACTTACCAAGGAAGAATTCTTTTGCTCTTCTCCAGAAAACTTGGGTAGTAGAATGTTCTGAGGAGCAAAATTGTCCAGGGAGCAGACTGTGCCTTTGCAGAGCCCTCAGATAAGGACAGGTTAGCTGCCTAGTTATACAGACAGGAACATAAGGCTGTAAGACAAAGAACTTCTGAGGGATGGAGAGGAGGTCAGAGTACCAGTTGAAACTGGAAAGTTAAGAGCCTTCTCATTTCCTCCCTCCCTCTGCCCAATCGCCTATCCTTCTTGTCCACTTGTCCTTCCCCTCCGGCACTTCCTGACTCTTCTGGCTCCCAGGTGCATGGCTTTATGGTTCCATCTGCACTGAGCAGCCTTCCTGCTGCTGGATAATCAGTCAGCAGTGTTTTCATCAGTTTGTGAGCTGAACAGGGCTCAAGGTCCTTGATTGCACAAATGTAGCAAAGACAGTTGGGTCTCAAAGACGGGGTGAGCTTTGAAACTGGCTGTGGGAGGAAATCATCTCAGGTTGCCTGAATTTAGAAGAGAGAGCTTTGGAATCTCAGATCTGACCTGCCCAGAGCTCTGGCTGAACTTCTCATGGGCTCATCATGCCTGTGCTCCCCAGATCCTTGGGCCCTAGGAAAGGAAAGGCTGAGAACCAGTGCAGGGCTAAGTTCTGGTCTGCCTGGGCACTAGCGTGCCTGAGGGCCTGTGTCAAATGGACCTGCTCAGAGAGCATCATCCTCTCTCTGTTCCTCAGTGTCCCAGCCTGTTGTGATGCTTCACTGCTGCTGAGGCCCCTGCCATTAGCCGCCTAGGAATCCAGGGCCCGGGTAGCACCAGAGAGATGAGCAGAGGTGTAAATTGTATGGCGAGCTGCCGGCTCTGAGGTGAAAATGAAAAGTCTTCAGGCAACAGCAGCAGCAGGCACAGCAGGCTGGGGTGCTAGGCACAGCATCTCGCCTCCCCACCCTGTTCGCTCACACTTCCCCTTTTGCAGTCTTTCCCAAGCTCTTGCCAAGGCCTAGTCCTGCCTGCTTGGCTCTTTTGCCATCCCTTCTAGACTGGTCCTAAGCTTGGCCTGACCTTGCGGTCTGCTTCTATTGCAGTTTCTAATTTGCTGACTGTTGCACAGAAAGCAATGTGCTGTGCTTTAATTAACCATGAATGAATGTTTACGATAGTTCCATCATCAGTTCTGGTTTTTCCAAGTACGCAGTTGTCTTATCTTTAATGTTTTTTTTTTTTTTTTGAGACAGGGTCTCGCTTTGTGGTTCAGGCTGGCCCTGAGCTTACTATGTAGCCCAGGCGAGCCTCAAACTCAGCAATCCTCCTATCTCTGCCTCCCGAGTGCTGGGATTACAGGCATGAGCCCGGCACTGTGGTATGTGGTATTGATGGCTGGTGGGCTTGAGTCCATTGTATGTGGTTACCGGGGATCAAACTCAGGACCATGAGCTTGCGAGGCAGGTGCCAGAACCACTGAGCTAAATCTCCAGCCCCTTTAATGGTATTTTTAGTCATCTTTTCCAGTTCTCAGATCATCCTTTCTACTTCTCTATTGGGGAAATTGAGACACAGAGGGAAGCCACTCATTTGTCAGTAGCTAGGCTAAGGCCCTAGGCTTCTGCCCGGGACTTTCTTTGATGCTTCCTATCCCTTCTGTCACCTCCCTGGCCATCTTTCTCACTCCTTGTCTCTCCTGCCTGTCATTTGCAGAGCTTTAGGCCTTCATGTTACTAGAGAAAGGAGCAGTGGAGGGCACTCCTTAACCCTTTTTCAGGCTTTAGAGTGCCCCACACACACTTCCCAGGATCCCACAGAAAGGTCTATGTTCCTTGCCAGGAGGCAGTTAAGGATCCTGGTGGAGATGAGAGGAAGCCAGAGAGGGAAGTTGAGGGAAATTCCTGGGTAGAATAATAACAAGTTGCTACATTCAATCCACAGCCTCCCTGCTATGCTCCACCCCTCCAGCCTTTTGCACATGTCATGCCAACCAGCTGGCCATGGGGCTTCCAGGGTCTGAGCCCCCACTGCAGGGACTGCTGGGTGCAGGCGGGTGCACGTTGGTGTCTGTGTAATTAAAAATGAGCACGCATCACTTCATCCAGTGAGATGCCAGCACCTTGGGTGGGATGCAACAGCTGCTTGATGGTTATGTGGCTGCCTGATTCTCCAGCCTGGCACAGAGGAGTAGGTGGGACCACACAGCAAAGGGTGAATGAAGAGAACCCAGTGCCTTTCATCCCCATGAGACAGGAGATGAAGGGCTGTGCTGGGAGGTGATGGATCAGGCAGACTTCATTCTTCTCTGGGCTAAGAGCTTGCATAGGAGATGTGTACCCATCCTTGGCCATACCCATGTCCTTCTTTTGGCACTTGCCACAAATCACTGAGCAAATTCAGGCCTTGGGCAGCCTGGGAGTGAAATCTACTCAGCCTTCAAGTGTGGATCTGAACTCTTCTGCCTTTCTCCCATTCTGTACCGTTAGCTGAAGCCAGGGGACAGACAGACTGATGTTCTGAGAGCAAAACAGAAAGTGATGTTATTTGAGGTCCATCTCTCTTCCTTTCTTCCTCTCTGAGCTCAGAGACTTTCCAAGGGCAGCATCACACCCCCACACCCCACCCTGCAGAGGGCCTAATGGTCCATGTGAGTCATGTGCATAAGTCGTGAGCCCTGGTGGTGGGCTTGTCAGATGACCAGTGGCCTCCCTGTCTGGGAAAGACTTTCATGTGCTTCTGGCTGTCTGGGTTGTGCAAGGGAGCGGCAGGGCCGGCACTGCTGAAGGCCCATCCGGGCTTCTTTAGCAGAACTAGCCCAGCGTGGCATTGAGCTGGTGTCCTTGGCCCTTAGAATCTACTCTCCAAGGGCTCCCTGGGGCTAGGTGAGGGAAGGCATCTGGCTTTGCCTTCCTCCAATGATTTTCCCATACTTACTGGCTCATTGACACATTGCCTGGGCTGCAGCTCCTGTTGTGCAGTGAGGACCTGAAAGCCTCTCTTCCTAACCTCCTGAGGCTGCACCTGGTTGAGGGAAAGGGCATGTTCTCTGCCTGATCTCTCAGGAACAGGGCATAGGCCTCTGCTCCCACGTTCTCCATCTCCAGCCCCCACGAAATGCATCCTGCTCAGTGAGAGAGCATGGAAGGAAGAGGGGTCTCCCAGAAAGACCTGCAAGAGAACTGTTCACCCCTTAATTGCACATGGGCTGAATTTGGATGTTCAGCTCTGTACCTTCCTCACTTCCCTTCTCCTGTGCCCAAGAGTCTGCATTTTGACAAGATCTGGCATGTTTTATACTGATTTGGGCTTGAGCAGTCAATGGGATTTGAATTAGTTTGGAGCTTACCCCCAATAGGGAGGGCCAGGGTTTCCAGGTGGCAGGGTTGGGACCTGGCTAGGTTTGGGTCTGAGGCAGATCTGGGCAGCTGCTTCTCCTTTCTGGGAGGCTGGTGGTGAGGGAAGAACGCACAGAGCAGGAAGGATTGTGTAGCCGGGCCACAGTTTTCTCTTTATCCTTCATAACCCCCCTTCCTCTGTTCTCCCCGATGGCTTTGAGATGAAGGCGATGGCAAGGATGGAGGATGCAGTTTCCATGGCAACAGGGCTGTCCACAGCTAGGAAGCTTCAGAGCTGGGCTCTCTGGAGGAGGCAGATGTGCAGAGCAACCGCAGAGCTACCTCCTGCCTGCCAAAGAGGGGCTGGCAGAGCAGGTAGCACAGGGTATATGCCTGGTGTTGGCCATCCTAATGCCCTGCCTAAAAAAGGAGGTAGAAAGCATACTACCTCTTCTTATCTCTATTACTTCCAAGCTCCTCCGGAATGGACATAAGGGCTATGGCTAGAGTGTTGGTGGGGCTGGAGTAGGGTCCCTGTTACCCCTAGATAATGGGAAGGCATAGGCTTTCACCACTGAAAGCATCCCCGAGAGCTTTTAAGGTAGTTGATGGCCACTCAGCTGCTGCACTTTACATCCTTCAGATGCCCATATGCTGGCGAAGGCCATGCCCTTACTGGCTTTGGAGACCCTTCCCTTTAACTACAGGAGAGGTCTTGAGCCTTCTTCAGAGAGCTTCCTTGATCCTGGCCTTGGTAACCTGGCCCAGTGTACTGAGTGGGGCTCAGGTTTGACAGATGCCCACCCTGAAGAGCTGGCAATAGAGGGCCTCAGAACCTGTTAACTCCTGCTTCCTGGTATGATTTTAGTCAGTCTCCAAACAATCACACATGTGTGGTGGGCATATATCTGGATGGAGAAGCAAGGCACCCATCAAAAACAGCCTAAGTGTGTTTAGAGATGGCAGGAACCAGTGGGCATGGACTTGTGAGCCAGAGTGGGGCTAGAGCCTCCAGATTGGCAGAAATGGACTCTATGAAAACTAGTCACTTTCCTTCACTGACTTTGGAAGCATTAGGTCCAGGGCATTCTCCTCTGCAGATGAACACATGGAAAAGTTGCCTGGGTCACCCATAGAGTTAGAGGCTGAGCTGCAGCTGCCCTGGGGCAGGATATATGGCTTTCTAGGTGTATTATCTTCCCTCTAGCTGGCACTGAGGGCCCTAGCTGGATTTGGTTTTTAGGCTTCTTCCTCTTTCTCTTGTCCCTCACTAGGTTCATTTATATTACCCTGTTCCCTGACACTAATTGGAAGAGGTTCTTCAACCCTCTGCTTGGCCAGGCAGCTAGACAAGTAGAGTCCTGGAGTGGCTTCTCTGAGCTAGACGATAAGTCTCTCATTACTGTTAAGTGGAAGGCTCATTTCAGAGCTCGTGGTGAGAGCAGGCAGGTGCTATAAATAGCCATGTTGTGAAGGTTGGTAGGTGAGCAGTGACAGGGCAGGGGCCTCACAGTCATCTCTGTAGGTAATTGTGCTCTTTCACAGGAAAGGAGGGTAGGCTCTGGAGCAAGAGACACTTGACCCTTGTTCTCATTGTTCCTGCCTGCCTTAGGCAGATGTAGTGTGTGTCTGCCCATTTCCACACACCGGGGATGGGGAATATTGGGTCTGTGTCCAGGCAGAGGGGCCTGAAATCCCTTTAGAACTTGGGGTCCTCTTTAGAACTTGGGGTCCCCAATTTCAGCCCATTGGGTAATGTCTAGTGCCAGGCCCACATGTCATGTCTACCCCCCCAGCTCAGCCTTCTCCCCCTCTTCTGAACCTCTGGGCCCAGGAAGAGGTACTGGAACCACATTTGAGAGTCTCAGAGATTGTCATAGTCCCAGGAAGAGATATAGATCTAGTGGGGGAATGGAAGCAGAATCAGAGTCTATGGTAATGTGTCTGCTGGCAGAGCCCAGAGGCCCCAGGATCAGAGATATTGGCCTCAACTAATATTTTTTGTTTAATTGGCACTGTTCAGGGTAAGGAGGATGTCAGAGTCAGGAGAGGATTTGGGGCTGGAAAGTCTGGCTGGTTAGACCTTGACTTGGGTGGATCTATGTGCTTAGCTTCAGAGCTCTGTGAGACCAGCTTTTTGGTTCCAGACATACATGTACAGTTAGCAGTGCTAGACTCTTGGTTTCTTTTAGCAACTGTCCTAAAGTGTTACGGATTCCTGGGTCCTTAGACCACTGTATCCTAGAATATAGGGCCCTGCTTTTAGTGGGCTCTGCACGTGCCTCCTTCAATAGGGGTTTTAGACTGGGAAGAGATTGGGGTGAGAGGCACAGCCAGGCCCTTCCTTGGAAAAGAATAGGGAATAGACAGTTCCTGGAGCCACTGAGGGGCAAGTGGGTTGGAGGCCCTGTAGAGCTTATTCCACTTTTTCCAATTCTCTCCTAGGAGCGGAAGCTGTGTGCCCACCCTCGGCTAGTGATCTACCAGCAAGACCAGATTCACTTTATGTGCCCACTGGCACGGCAGGGAGACTTCTATGTGCCGGAAGTGAAGGAGACAGAGCGGAAATGCCGGGGTCTTGTGGAGGCCAGTGAAACCGAAATGGATGGTACAGGTATAGAATGGGGACATGAGGGTAGGTCCCTGCCGGGAGCCCTTCCTCTGGATATCAGAGGGTATGGCTGAAGAGGCTTCTTTGTATGTGTTTGCACTGTGGATGTCAGGCATACCAGCAGAGGGAGGAAGGAGACACTCTTATTCTGAGACCCGCATCCAGAGTTGTCTGTCCTCAGGTACGTGGTCCCATGCAGACATGATGTCACACGTGTTCCCCTGGGCAACACAGATACATACAGCCCCTATATCTAGATTTCCTCCAGATGCGTCGGAAGTACTGTTGCAAACACACATTGCAGATGGTTGGATGCCATGGAAGGGAGCTGAAGCTGCTCAGGAAAGAAGTCACTTGGGTAGAGTTCATCAGGAAGTATTGTGGGCACTGGATCTGGAAGATAAGGAGGGGAACAAGGTGTTCTCCTGTCCATCACCATGGGACCCTGCCAGTGCCAATTGCTTTCTCCCTGCCTCTGCCACCAAAGACAGGCCATGAACCTGCTGGCAGCCCCAGGTACAGCCCCACAGGCTACTTACCTGCTCCCAGCATCCCCTCCAGCCATAACTTTTTGTGACCCCAGGCTGTCCCAGAGGCAGAGGGGCTAGCACAAATGGTCCCTGGGGCCAATCCTTGTCTGTCCTGCATGGAGTCTTTGAGACTGTGAAAAGGGAACTGTGCTTGACTTCTGAGAGTGGTATAGAGCTGTGAGGGGAAAGACCGTTCCTTTTCCTCTCTTTCTTTAAGAGGCTTTCTGCCTATCTGGTCTTCAACAGCCAAGGTCACTCTAGAGAGACATGTGTTGACAGGGGCTGGTGGGGGAAGGGTACTGGAAGGCAGTCTCCACTCCCTAGGGGCCTGTGTCCAACACAGTTAACTTCATCTGCTACTTTAATTACCTCCATGGGGTACTGCTCCCTTCTGCCATGTAGTGCCCGGCAGACACTCTTCAGTGCTCCTACTGTGGGACAGGACATGACACAAGGTCAGCAGACCCAGTCAGCACCCAGGACAGAAAGGAGGAGTACCTTGACCTTCTTATGATCTCCCCCAGCTGCCTGCCTATCCTCTGCTTGACGCACCCACTCTTTCCTTCCCTGCCAAACATGGCCTGCTAGCATATTAAAGGACTGCTAGAGCTGGCTGCAGCTGCAGCTCCCACACCCTCTAGCTCTTCAGCCTCCTCCCCACCAGCCTGCCCACCCACTCCCCAGTGTGGGGGCTGAAGGTCTGCCCACCCCTGACAGGAGCTGTCCTAACACCCTGGAGTGAACTCTGGGCATCTGCTGCCAGGTGCATGCCACTTAGCAGTGTGTGGTGGGTGCATGGCCACTCAAGGCTTGGCCTGTCCCTGCCTGCCTCCCTGCTGGGCCATGGCTTGGGCTGGAAGGTGAAAGGGGGTGATTAGCTGCCTTGTGCCTGTTATTACATTGATGTATTATTTAGCTCCAGAGAGGCGATGAATATTTGATCTTGCTCTGGCTGTGGGCAGAGAGGGAGGAACTGGGGTGAAGGTGGTAGCTTCACATCCCCTGGCCAGCAGCCCTGGGGATTTAGGTGCTTCCTTGGCTTGCCTGGTATCTTCCTAGGTAAGGCTCGGGACACTGGGACCTCCTCCTGGGTGTACTTTAGTGTGGCTGTAGGGATGCCACTCCCCTGTGTTTAGCTCCTTCATCACAAGTGTCTGTATATTCCCAGGGGCTGTCTTCTTCCCAGCATGCTGAGCCCTGGGCTGAAGGAGGCACCCCTGGGCTCCTTCCTTTGATCGCTTCTAGCCCAGGAGTGGTGAGAGAAGGATCTGGCTGGGAAGCACAGGTCTCTAGAGTTATTGGGTGGGTGGCAGACAGAATTTGATAGTAATGGATCCAGGGAAAAACACCTCCCTCCTTGTGCCATTAGGTCTGCGGCTTCTGGGACACTGATTATTTAAGGAGTGAGTGAGGGCCTAGAGCCCTCTATGGGAGCCCAGGCCCAGTTCCCACTCCACTCTGTTACCATGCCTCTATGTAACAGCCATGCCTGGGCCCCACCAGCAAGAGGGCCCTGGCAAGCAGGCTGGCACTTTCAGGACTCACTTCACTCAGCCAGTAAGGCCCAAGAGGGCATCTTCTGAGATTAAGTAGATTGAGGAAGCAGGCCCCAAATCCCCTCACTTTCAGTATAGGCCTCGGCTAAGTTTTAGGGACAGCTCCAGGCTAGTCCAAATGCAAAGCAGTCTCTGGATGTTTCTGGCTTTGGGTTGTATTACCATGGACACAGGAGCTGGGGAAATTGGCCCACCCCTCACCTTGCATGATGTGTCACAGGAAGGGTGGCACATTGTGGGCCTGGAGGTCTTTGTTTTTCCTTGCTACCTTCCAGCTACATTCAGTGCCTCTGATTTGGAGACATGAATAGAGGGGTTGCTCCTAGATAGAGAAGATGAAGGACCACTTGCTTAGAGAATATACTGGGTTGGAGAAGCAGTTTATCGAGGGACCTGGGCCATTGGCTGCCTCGGTACTGTTTTGGGGCTCCTCTGCCACCAGGTCCCTTTGTGCTGCCTTGTTGTACAGGAAACAGCAGTGGCTGGGGAAGGGGTTGTTAAGGTGGGTAAGAGTTTCTCTGGGCTTACAGGGGAAAACATCTTTCCCAGAACTCTCCTTTCTTGTGCCTGGTTGAGTTTTTGCTAAGACTTCTCTATCTTTGTGCCTCAGAACCCTCCTTAAATGGAGACTCATGGTAGCCAGGGGCAGGGGTAGCTGAATTCCTGGATATAGCTACTCCTTAGTGAAGCTCACATGGGGGTAGGTGGGAGCTGGAGAGGCCGCATGGTCCATTCTTGGGTCCTCATGCCTTATGGGCAGTGCTCTGTAGTTGGCCTTGAACAAACCTCTTTCTAGACCTGAAATGAGGGATAGAAGGGACACTTCCAGTGTCTTTGTTCTACCCTCAGCTCCTGGCCTGGGGCTGAATAGCTCTTAATGGATTCTGGGAGGGGGTATCAGGCTTTGTGGGAGTGCAGGGAGCTGAGGCTAATTCAGGGTAAGGAAGGGAGTGCACAGCCAGCTGCTCCCTCCCGCACCTTCTCCTCCCTTTTCTCTCCCTCAGCTCTGTCAGTGCAGCCCCAGTCAGGGCAGAGGGCAGCCAGAATGGGTCTCTTGAGCCACTGTGGGTGTATTATTCATGAGGAGGCTGTGTGTGCTCAGGTGCTGAGCTGGTGGTAGAGTCCTTGCCCTCTCTGGAAGACAGGACCTTGGTGATGCTGGTGGGGTCCTGGCTAACGTGTGCACCCTTGTCTTGGCCACAGGAGCGGACACAATGAGTGACACGAGCTCTGTCAGCTTGGAGGTGGGCCCCGGTAGCCGGGAGACATCGGTTGGCACACTGTCCCCTGGGGCAGGCAGCCGAGGCTGGGATGACGGTGATAACCGCAGTGAGCACAGTTACAGCGAGTCCGGCGCCAGCGGCTCATCCTTTGAGGAGCTCGACTTGGAGGGAGAGGGGCCCTTGGGAG
The DNA here is from genome assembly GCA_004025085.1 of Thryonomys swinderianus. Taxonomy (NCBI): domain Eukaryota; kingdom Metazoa; phylum Chordata; class Mammalia; order Rodentia; family Thryonomyidae; genus Thryonomys; species Thryonomys swinderianus. The sequence continues at coordinate 70,217 of PVIC010001536.1, forward strand.
AGCCTCGGCTGGAACCTGAGGCCAAACCTCAAGGGGACACTGCAAGACCTGAGAACCCCTGAGAAGGGTGTGACCTGCACCCTCCTGCGGTACAGTTGCTAAGGAACTGAGAAAGCTCTCCAGCCTTCTTCCTCCTTTCCTTGCCCAGACTGGTCTGGGAGTCTCTGGGGGTCTGACTTCCCCCACCCCAGGCCTCTCACTAAGCCTTTTCCTCATTGCCCTTTTGCCTTTCAGGGCCAAAGGAGCCAGGACTGTTAATTGTATCAGTAGCCCCCTGGGCTGCCACCCCTGTTGTCTTTTTCAAACTCACATTGGAGCTTCCAGAATCCAGAATAAAACAAATGATTTTCTTGTTCGATCTTGATTTGGCTTGTGTGTTTATTTGTTTGACATTGGGAACACTGTGCATATAGGCTGGGAGTGGGCAGGAGCCTCCCCAGCACAAGGAAAGGAAGGATCCCTGGGGTGGCAGGAGGCCCTTCATTCCCTGCTCTGTGACCCCAGTGGACGGCCACCCTGCAATGCAGTGGCCTTAGGGCTCCCTTAGGCTGGTGAGAAGCAGAGCAAGGAGTGGGAGAGCTAAGCACAGGGCTCAGAAGTGAGAGCTCACTGCTTGCCTTTGTCTGCTTCCAAGGATGCCTGTGCATCCGTGGCTTAAGTGTCCCTATGCTCATGCTGGGACCTGTCCAACAGGTGAGGACACTCAACTGTGCTGGCCAGTGTACACACAGTCGGGGCTGCTGGCGGTGTTCTAGGTGCCCAAGTGAATATCAAAATGTGATTGTGCCCAGCCACAGTAACTCCTGCCTGTAATGTATCACTGTGGGAGGCTGAGACAGGAAGAATGCAAGTTCAGGCCCAGTCTGGGCAACTTAGTGACTTAGTAAAACCTTGTCTCATTTAGAAAAGGCCGGGTATGTAGCTTAGTGCATAGGTTCTGGGTTCAATCCTCAGTACCACATACACCCAAGTAATGCTTGTCCTTGGACATGGCTGCATGTGTATGGATGACTGTATGGCTCTTGCATGTGCTGCTGTACTTTGCATGTTTAGTGGTATGGATTGCATGAAAGGGCTGTGTGAGGCTGACAGGATGGATGCATCTCAGGGCCTTGCCTGTGCACAGTGACCTGTGACTCTGCATGGTCATGTGTTCAAGTGTAAAGGCATGCATTTTTTTGTGTGTATCCATGGATAAAGCTATATGGATCAGTGCAGCTGTGTGTCCATGATCATAACTGAATGTAGAAGCTTGACTGTATGTGGATACCACTATGGCTATGTGGCAGTGTCCATGTATACATCTGTTCAGGAAATCATGTACTTTTGGTGCTATGCTCATGTACAACACTGCATTATGGCTGTCCCTGCCTCTACAACTGTGTCACCATGTCCACATGTACATGTGTAAAGCTGTTGTGTGTATTTGTTTCTTTTTTTTTTTGACAATCTGTAGTTTAGGCTGGTCTTGAACTTACCATGTAGCTCAATACTCTTGCCTCAGCCTCCTGAGTGCTGGAATCACAGGATTGTGCCATCATGCTTGGCTCGGGTGTATGTCCTGATTGGTGTGCCCAGCTTGGAGTGGTGACTCCATATCTGGGTGCCACTGCGTGTCTGACTGTGGTGACACATGCTTGTCACTGCTGCTGTGTGAAAGGTTCCATTGCTGCCGCTGTGTGCAGCCATCTCTGTGTGGAAAGCCTGGCATCTTTTGTGACGCTGTCTTGGTGAGTGGGCTGAGTGTAGGACTGGGATCGCTGTGCAGCTTTTCTCACCTCAGCACCTCCTGCTGTCAACCCCGCTGTTCCAAAGCCTGGTCCATCGCTCACCTACCCCAGGGAACATTTGCTCTGAGCCAGCCAGAGGGTGAGAGCAGTTGGTGGCAGAGCTGGAGCTGGAAGACAGCGTGTCTGTCTCCCCAGCTTTGTCTGACAGCTCTGAACCTTCATCCCACTGCCACTTCGTCTCCCATTAGTGATTGGTTTTGTATTTGTTGGAGTTTGATGTACGTGTTTTGTTTCAAAGCTGTGCTCTTCAGAGAGCAGTGGAGCATCAAGCCTCCAAGTCCAGGAAAAAGCCTGTCCTTGTGATCCTGCCCTTACTTTGATGTGTGCACCTGAAGGGCTTGGGTCTGGCATTTTCATCAGTGCCTATCTAAACTGACCCTGCTTCCACCAACACCTGTGGAAAAGGGAAGCATCAGGGAAACATATAGGGATATTGTGCACCTTAGCATTCATTAGTGTGTGTACGCCTGGGGCAGATAACAGGGCTGGACTAGACCTCAGTTCAAGTCATCTCTCCGGTCCTTCAGCATGGCCTGGCTCTACAGTTTATCCACCAACTGTCCAGGCTCGTCCTTGCCCATCCTTCTGTGGGAGAGAAGAGTTGAGCATCTTCTCAGAGCTGTCCTCCCTCTGCTTGGGCTCTAGTGCTCACTCCCTCCTACGCAGCAGCCAGTTCCAGAAGCCTTTCCTCAGCCCCCTTTCTTCCCGGATCTCCAGCAGCCTAACAGTTCCTTCAGGAAGGACCCTGTAGCCTCCAAAGGCTGATATCTCTTCAACAAATACCCTTTGTACATTGGAGCGGGGATTGGTGGGGGAGGGGTAGCAGCCTGAAAGGTCATCCACAGTAAGGAAGGGGAGGTCTGTTCTCTGACCTACCCCTCTCACAGTCTTTTTCTCCTAGTGACTCAGGTCCCAGCTCTCACATGGAGCCTGATATGTGGCTTGAGCTGCAGTTTCTGGGTGGAGAGAATGGATGAGAACAGAGACAGACTTTCTGCAACAGGCCGGCACTCCACACACCTCCCACGTGCCCCTTTACCTATCCCCCTGATGTCAGTTCCAGGCCCTGGGTTCAGCTCCTCCGCTCTCACAGACGGGAACCACAGCACCATGCTCGGCCTCTTGGTTCAGTGACCTTCCTGTCCCTGTCCCGGGCCCTTTTCCCGCCGCTTCTCTAGTATACAGTGTGGCTGGCTGCGGGGCGAAGGGACCTACGCGCACCTGCCCCGGTGCAGAGCGGGAGCGCCCAGGGATTCAGCACCACGCGGCGGACAGCTCCCCCAAGAGCGACGCAGGGGTCTGAAGGGAGGCGGAGGCTGGGCTAGGAGGGAGAGACCCGCAGCTGGGAGGGCCGGAGGAGGGGCCGGGGGCGGGGCGGCGGCGATTGAAAGCGGCTAGGCGGGCGGGCTGCAGGCGCAGAGCTGCGAGCGAGCGAGCCTGCGAGCGGGATCCGGAGCCCCGCGCCCCTGCTCCGCTCCGATTCTCCCCGTGCCAGAGCTGGGCGCTCCAGGTAGGGTGAGCTGGTGGGCCGCGGCAGCTGGCTACCTTCTCTGCTCTGACCCCACCACATCCTGGGTCCCCGCAGGCCCTCCAGTTCGGGGCACCTGGGCCGGGCCATGCAGACGGCGCTCTGGGAGCTGGGGGAGCGGGAAGACAGCTTAGGGCATCCCGCCTTTCTTCCTCAGAGAATGCACACCCTGTCTTCGCTCCCGGGTTCCTCTCACTCCCGCGTTCTCTGTTCTGTCTATGCTCCGTCTTTGTCTAAGCCTCCCAGGCTTGCTTGCCCCCCAGCCATATTTTATGGCCCTGCACCCTGGCTGCCCGACTCTGGGCTCCGTCCTTTCCCTGCCTCTGAGCTTCCATCCGGGCCTCCCCCGTGCTCTGGCTCTTCTGGGTCCCTGCCCCATCTGCCTTGGTCTTCATCCCTGGTTCTCTCTCCTGTTAGCTGCCCTGCCCAGGCATCAGCGGGAGGTCTGGGAGCTGAGGGGGCAGAATGAGGAGCCCAGTCTCTCTGTGGCCAAGACATGGGGTTCCTGAGCTACTTGCTGTTCTCTTCAGCCTCAGTTTCTTTTCCTCCTCAGAGAGAAAATGTGTAGCCCTCTCCCTGCCTTTCTAAGCCTGTGTAATTGTAAGAGGCTGTGCGGGGTGCATGTTTGGGAAAGCAGCTGAGGTACAGATGTTAGTATGCACCGTGGAAGGAGGAGAGAGCGGGCCCTGGGGGCCAGGGCCAGAGTGGACAAGTCCTGAGGGTGAGGATGGGGAGGTCAGAAATGGTGCCTTTCTCTGCTGTGTTTGGAGTGTTGGAGAGAAAACAAAGGCACAAAGTCTCAAACTGCACTTACAAGGAGCTAAGGAATCCAGAACTCACCCTCAGCACTGTTGGAAGATTCTGAGCAGAAGAATTGTTCTCACCCATGATACATGCATATGTTCACACTTGCTTTCCCTGATACCTTAGAACCTGTAGTCACTGGGTGTCTTGCTTCAGGCCAGCCTCTTACCTTTCTGTTTCAGGGTTTCTTCACAGGAGATGCAGGAGATGCCTTTTAAGAACAAGGGGATGAGATCTTTGGCTGATCAGCTGGCCTTCAGTCTCTCTATGGTTGGAGACTGTCCTCTAAAGACTGTTTTCTCCCTCTTCTCTTGTGGATACCCAGATAGTGCCTCCCCTCTGAAATCCGAGGCTCAGGATGGGGACTAAAACCTTGAATTTGTAACTATGACTCGGCTTCAGGTATTGGTCTGGGGTTCTGTGAGGTTTGTGCAGGGTTTTGAGCACCCTTGGACTTTCACAGGGCTTGGCATTGCTGGAGTGTCCTGTCCTTTGCCTGGGCTTTCACTCCCTGACTCCCTTCTCCTCTGCTAAGTTTGGTAGGCACATAGTGTGCATTTCTTTCCTAGATCAGGGCAAGGCTGAGAGATAGACCCAGTCTAGTGTCCCAGGAACTTCTCAGCATAGCAACACTATCCCCTCCATGGCTCCTGGGTATTGGGAAAGGCGTGTGGGGAAAGGTAGAACAGGAGGGGAAGCTAGAAAAAACGGGGATGAGGTGTAGCTATTCTCAGGTTCCATTTCCCTTGTCTGTCTATCTCTCTGCAGGAGCTGGGTACCTTCTCATCATTGTTTCTGTCTGTCCTTTCCTGTCCCCTGTTCCCTCCTCTCTTTACCTTCACTGCCTCTACCTTCATCCACTGGAGACCCAGGTCTGCTGGACCCACTCATCCCCTTTGGGGCCATGGGATTGCTGCTTGGGCTGCTGGCTCTGCTGCTGCTGTGGGGTACAGTGGCTGAGAGCCCAGCCAAGAAGGTGCTGACCCTGGAAGGTGACCTGGTGCTGGGTGGGCTGTTCCCAGTGCACCAGAAGGGTGGCCCAGCAGAGGAGTGTGGTCCCGTCAATGAGCATCGTGGCATCCAGCGGCTGGAAGCCATGCTTTTTGCGCTGGACCGCATCAACCAAGACCCCCACCTGCTGCCTGGCGTGCGCCTTGGTGCGCACATCCTCGACAGCTGCTCCAAGGACACACATGCCCTGGAGCAGGCCCTGGACTTTGTACGTGCCTCGCTGAGTCGCGGTGCTGATGGTTCACGCCACATCTGCCCTGATGGCTCTTACGCTACCCACGGTGATGCTCCCACTGCTATCACCGGTGTCATTGGTGGCTCCTACAGTGACGTCTCCATCCAGGTACGTGGAAGCCACTCAAAAGGGCTATGGGGACAGAGGCCAGGGTGGTGCCCTACAACTCCTGCTGTGCAGGGGCTCCAGGTCCCGTCCACTGAAAGGGGATTAGCAGCTTCCTTTCAGTAGCTTATTTTTATAGAATAAGAAAGTGCTCCCTCATACAATGCAGCCAATTTCTAGAGGTTGTGTAAGAGAAACTCATGTAAGAAAAAAGCAAACAACATCTCACTTCACACACACACACACACACACACACACACACACACACACACCCTGAAGTTAAACAACCTGAAAGGGTTAATAGAGACTAGTCTAGCCTCAGCCTGTGTGTTTGGAACTTGGTTCCCCATGTACTAACTGCATGGTCCTGGGCAGACTTTTTATCTTTATAAAATGGGATTCAAAACACTTTCTCTCTTTAGGTTTATAGTGGAAATTTAATGAGGCAATGCATTCAAAGCACGTATCAGATTGCCTGGTTGGTCATACAGGCACACTCAACATTTGCTGCTGCAATATTAACCCATTCTATAGATGAGGAGGCTGAAGTTCAGAGAGAAGCAGATCATAAGTCAAAGTGGTGGCAAAAGGGTGATCTGAAGTCAGAAGTGTCAGCCCAATTTGACACTCTCTCTCTGGATTGGAGAGGGGTGGACAAATAGAAACCAGGAATGGTTGTAGGTAAACAAAACAAAACAAAAAAACAAGAAAGGGGTCCCAAGAGGAAAAGAAATAAAATGTGCATGGGGCTCAAGGGAGGCTACCTCAGGGCCTTCAGAGCATATAAGATTTGAGGGGGTGAGGGAACCCCCCAGAGCTCCCCCGGAGGGGGTCAACAGAGGGTGTTCTGTTACTGTGCTTTAGCAGCTGCTGGCCCAGCCAACTTCCCTTTGCTGTTCACTGACTACTGTGGGCACTGCTTGCTGCTATGGCTGAGGTGGGATGCTCCTGCCCTGTGACGGGGTCTCTGCTCTTGCCCAATTCCTTACCTGCTGGTGCCCAGTGCAGGTTGCTGGACAATAAGGCCAGAACTGAGATCCAGACTGAGGGCTGTAAGGGAGGATGTGGATGGGGGCTCAGCTTCCTTTAGGAGGTAAGCAGAGGGTATTGCCTTTGAAGAAATGAAGCAGAAGTAGGGATTGTGGGGTTAGGAGAGGCCTGGATTATCTGTCCTGCTAGTCCCAGCTACAATGTTGGCCGTGCCAACATTGCCATTGGCAGCCCTGGCTGGGGCAGGGGTGGGTGTGTAGCTTCCTACTGTTGATGTCCCAGGGGCCTTGGGGAAGCTTTCCCAGCACCCCTGCCCTCCACAGTTTACTTCATGGCCCCTTGCACTTTTCTGCAGCATCCCTGTGATCTCCTTCCCATCCCAAGCCACCTGCTTCCTCTAGCAGGGTCCATACTTCAGCATCGAGCTGCTTTTCCCTGGCCTGGACAGCACGAGACACAGCCCTTCATCCATAGACTGCACCTATCTGGCCCCAATTCCTCTGCTTCCCGGAAGCTGTAGCTTCCAGGAGCAAGACTGTGCCACCCACTCCCTGCAGGCCAGTTCCATGTGCCAGGCCTGTGGTCTCCTATACATTACCATTTTTTGTCTTTTCAGCAGACTTGTAAGGTAAGGATGAAAAGCTGAGACTCAAGGAGGTTTTTTTTTTTGGTTTTTTTTTGCTTTTTGGAGACAGGGTCTCGCTTTGTAGTTCAGGCTGGCCCTGAGCTCACTATGGTGCCCAGGCAAGCCACCGCGAACTCAGCAATCCTCCTATCTCTGCCTCCCAAGTGCTGGGATGACAGGCGTGAACCACCACGTCCGGCATTTTAGTATGCGGTGTTGATTGTTGGTGGGTGTGTCTCCACGCCCAGCATTATACGTGGTTACCAGGGATGGAACTCAGGTCCTTGCGCTTGCGAGGCAGGCGCCAGAACCACTGAGCTAACCTTTGGCCCTCAAGGAGGTATTTTTTAACTCTAGAGAACATTAGAGCCTCACACTATCTGAGTCAGACCCTACATCCCAGTTAACAATAAAGGACTTAAATCTCTCCCCACTTTTTTTTTTTTTAAACCCATCATCTTTCAAGCTTTTGGCTGGAGTCTACTTATATGGCCTCAGGGTTGAGGGTAGGAGATGGGTTTCCAGTCAGTGGTGGAGCAGAGCTTTTTTGTAAATGTCAGGCTTAGATGTCTATAGTGGAGACCGAGTCTTAAGGCCCCTGGACTTTTAGATCTGTGCTTTTCATCTTGGGAGCCTTTTCCTTCTTTCCCCCATCAGGACTGACCCTGGGGAGATGTTTCCTACCACCAGGCAAGGACAGCATTTGAGAGTGGGCATCCCAGATGCCACCCAGTGCTCTCCTCTGTCCCTGCTGTGACCAAGTACCAACTAAGGCCTACTCCAGGCCTTCCTTGGCTCATTTGCCATGTGTCTGGGGCAGGTGTGGTTCAGGACCTGGTCTTGCACTCTCAGCCCTAGGGAAGAGACAAACACTCTCGGTAGAAAACTCATCAAATTTAGATAAGGGTATTTAGGGAGAGGGATGACCTTATGGACACTTGATGCCAAACTTTGCTAGAGGTATGAGGTTTGTCTGTCTCTGATGGTTGTTTGACCTGGTCCCAATCTTTCCCCTCTCTACCCACTTCCAAACCAGGTGGCCAACCTCCTGAGGCTATTTCAGATCCCACAGATCAGCTATGCCTCCACCAGTGCCAAGCTGAGTGACAAGTCCCGCTACGACTACTTTGCCCGTACAGTGCCCCCAGACTTCTACCAAGCCAAGGCCATGGCTGAGATCCTCCGCTTCTTCAACTGGACTTATGTGTCCACTGTGGCTTCTGAGGGTGACTATGGTGAGACAGGCATCGAGGCATTTGAGATAGAGGCCCGAGCCCGCAATATCTGTGTGGCCACCTCAGAGAAGTTGGGCCGAGCCATGAATCGTGCTGCCTTTGAGGGGGTGGTGCGAGCCCTACTGCAGAAACCGAGTGCCCGTGTTGCTGTCCTGTTCACCCGTTCTGAGGATGCCCGTGAGCTGCTTGCTGCTACCCAGCGCCTCAATGCCAGCTTCACCTGGGTGGCCAGCGATGGCTGGGGGGCCCTGGAGAGTGTTGTAGAAGGCAGCGAGGGGGCAGCTGAGGGTGCCATTACCATCGAGCTGGCCTCCTATCCCATCAGTGACTTTGCCTCTTACTTCCGGAACTTGGACCCCTGGAACAACAGCCGGAACCCCTGGTTCCGAGAGTTCTGGGAGCAGAGATTCCGCTGTAGTTTCCGGGAGCGAGACTGTGCCACCCACTCCCTGCAGGCTGTGCCCTTTGAACAGGAGTCTAAGATCATGTTTGTGGTCAATGCAGTGTATGCCATGGCCCATGCACTGCACAACATGCATCGCACCCTCTGCCCTAACACCACCCGCCTCTGTGATGCCATGCGACCTGTCAACGGGCGCCGCCTCTACAAGGACTTCGTGCTCAACGTCAAGTTTGATGGTAATAGAGCTGGCCAGTGTGCATCAGCCTGTTGACCCTCAGAGGATAGGAGGAGGAGTAGGCCTTCATGTTCCATTATATGGCTAAGAAAACACAGCATAGCACAAGTAAAGAATGCCATCGGGATGTTGATGTCTGAGCCGGGACAGGGGCTGCTAGGCAGGGAGGACTCCTAGTCTGGGTTCTGCCTTCTGAGACCCTTCTGGCCTAGTTGTGTGTTCCTTGGACCTTGTCTTGTCTCTCCTGACTCCTTCTCTTGCTGACGGCAGAGGATGGGGGACACTGAACCCATTCTTGGGCAGCTGTAGAAGTCCAAATCAGAGTGGGTTGAGGGCTAGCATCAGATGAAGCTCCACTCAGAGAACAGAAACCCTATTTGATTTTCTAGCCAAAGTGTCTTCAAATCAAAAGTTAAACTGCCCATTTTAAGAATATTTCAGAATCATTATTAGGCTTTGGGAAGACTGTAGACCAGTGGAAGAGCTGCCTGGACTGGCAGAGCTTGGAAGCACTGGCACAGGGTAGAGACCAAGAGGACAGTTGTCCTCAGTAGCCATGAAGACTGTTTCTAGGACCCCCATTAATACCACAGGCTAAGGAGGCTCATCCCTATAGAAAATGGTTTATTAGCATGTAACAACACCTATCTTCCTACATACTTTAAATCATCTCTAGAATATTTATTATATCTAAAACAATATGCTATGTATATAGTAGTTATACTATACTGTTTAGGGAATAATGACAAGAAAATAAGTCAGCATGTTAGGTATAGACTCAAGGATTATGTTTTAAATGATTAAAAAATTCTTTTTCAGCTGGGTATAGCAGTACATGGCTGCAATCCCAGACCTCAGAAGGTTGAGGCAGGAGGATTTCCAGTTCTTGCCAGGCCTGGGCTACATAGTGAGTTAAAGCACAGCCTGAACCATAGAGTGAGACTCTGTCTAAAAAAAAAAAAAGAACTAAAGGAAAAACTTGATTTTGAGTTGGGAAACTGAAGCTGTGGAACCTGTGCCAACTGTGATTCAAATAAGATTGATGTTCAGAGCCATAGAATTGATGGGGCTAGGGATGGAGTCTAGGGTGTGATTAAGTTGATGTTAGAGCTGGGCTTGGGTGGAATTTATGGTTGGGCTAGAATTAGATGTTGGGAACTTTGGGGCCAGGTAGAAACAAAAGGGATGGGACTTGGATTTGAATCCAGGCTGCACTGCTCATCTGTGGGGCCTTAATCATAGCACCTCCTGCTTGAACCCTGAGTTCTCACTGGGACTAGACATGGCTGTGGTCCTGACTCCTGAGCCTGGCTGGGCCGTGTGAGCTTTGCAAGAGATAAAGTCAGAGTGGAGAGTGGCTATGACCATTCGGTGGAAAGCCATGGTTGGAGGCTGAAGTTGCGATTCATTCTGCACTGCTATCAGGGTTAGGATTTGGTGGCGAATTAGGGCTAGAATTGAGTTGTTGATAGCTGTATCATAATAGTGTTCTCACATCTGGGGAGAGGGCTGTGGTATGTGTTATGATAAAATTAGGGTTTGGGGCCCGGGTTGGAATGTGTCAGAGAATAGGAAAGCTGAATTTGGTGAGTCATACTTGGGGATTGGTACGGGTATAGGCTTTGAGTTATGTTCGAGGCTTAGGATTGGTAAAAGTTGACATCTGATGTTGGAGTTTAAGGGTAAGAATTTGTTGAAACTTCCCTTTTAGAAAAATGGCTGGAGCTGGGCACAGTGGCACATGCTTATAATCCCAGCAATGAAGGAGGCAGAGGGAAGAGGATTGCTAGTTTGAGTCCTACCTAGGCAGTTTAGCAAGATCCTCCCTCAAAATAAAGGATCTGAGGATATAGCTCAGTGGTAGAACATCCTTGGGTTTGATCTTCAGTACTCACCAAAGAGAGAGAGAGAGGGAGAGGAAGAGGGAGAGAGAAGGAAGGCAGGCAAGAAGGAAGGAAGAAAGGAAAGAAAGCAGGAAGAAATAAAGAGAGAGAGAAAGAAAGAAAGAAAGAAAAAGAAAGAAAGAAAGAAAGAAAGAAAGAAAGAAAGAAAGAAAGAAAGAAAGAAAGAAAGAAAGAAAGAAAGAAAGAAAGGAAGGAAGGAAGGAAGGAAGGAAGGAAAGAAAGAGAGAGAAGAGAGAAAGAAGAGAGAGAAGGAAAGAAAGGATGGGAGAAAGGAAGAGTAAAGTAAATAAAAGAAAAGCAGGCTGGGGTCTGGATGGGCTTTAGGGTTGGGGCAGGGATTAAAAGAGCTAGCAGTGGCCTTAGCTCTGGGTTTGTGTTCCATGTGAGTGTGAGGGTTAAGGTCACATCAGGGCAACTCACCAGTTTGACCCTTTCTTTCTTCCTTCTCCATCCCAGCCCCCTTCCGCCCTCGTGACACTGACAACGAGGTGCGCTTTGACCGCTTTGGTGATGGCATTGGCCGCTACAACATCTTCACCTACCTGCGGGCAGGCAGTGGGCGCTTCCGCTACCAGAAGGTGGGCTACTGGGCAGAAGGCCTGAGCCTCGATACCAGCCTCATCCCCTGGGCTGCCCCCTCTGCTGGCCCCCTACCTGCTTCTCGCTGCAGTGAACCCTGCCTCCAGAACGAGGTGAAGAGTGTGCAGCCGGGTGAGGTGTGTTGCTGGCTCTGCATCCCCTGCCAGCCCTACGAGTACCGGCTGGACGAGTTCACCTGTGCAGACTGTGGGCTTGGCTACTGGCCCAACGCCAGCCTGACTGGCTGCTTCGAGCTGCCCCAGGAGTACATACGCTGGGGTGATGCTTGGGCCGTGGGACCTGTCACCATTGCCTGCCTGGGCGCCCTGGCCACCCTCTTTGTGCTGGGTGTCTTTGTGAGGCACAACGCCACCCCTGTGGTGAAGGCCTCTGGCCGGGAGCTCTGCTACATCCTGCTTGGTGGTGTCTTCCTCTGCTACTGCATGACCTTCATCTTCATCGCTAAGCCGTCCACGGCAGTGTGCACCTTACGGCGCCTCGGTCTGGGCACTGCCTTCTCTGTCTGCTATTCAGCCCTGCTCACCAAGACCAACCGCATCGCACGTATCTTTGGCGGGGTCCGGGAGGGGGCCCAGCGGCCACGCTTCATCAGTCCTGCCTCACAGGTGGCTATCTGCCTGGCACTTATCTCGGGCCAGCTGCTCATCGTGGCTGCCTGGCTGGTTGTAGAGGCACCGGGTACAGGCAAGGAGACGGCTCCTGAACGGCGGGAGGTGGTGACATTGCGCTGCAACCACCGTGACGCGAGCATGCTCGGTTCGCTGGCCTACAACGTGCTGCTCATCGCACTGTGCACGCTCTATGCCTTCAAGACCCGCAAGTGCCCCGAGAACTTCAACGAGGCTAAGTTCATTGGTTTTACCATGTATACCACCTGCATCATCTGGTTGGCCTTCCTGCCCATCTTCTATGTCACCTCTAGTGACTATCGGGTAAGCCACATGCCACGGAGGGGGAGGGAGACCCTGGACCCTTGGTCTCCTAGTGTCTCATTTTATCTACTGATAACTGAGGGTCTAAGAGGTTAAGTGCTCATTTAGGCCCACAGTCTTCACGGACATTGGGGGAAAATGGGAGTAGGACTTGGGGAGATGGCCAGGGATGTGGGAGCCCAAGTTAGAGATAAGAGGAGATGTCACCGCTAACCTGGGAACAAACGGGAGTACAGAAACGTGTCCCGGTGAGTGAGGTGAGCCAAGCCCGCAGGCTCCACTGAGCAGCCGGCCAGATGAAGGGAAGCAGCCAGGTGGAGCAAACCTAAGGAGAGGAGATGCGAGTGGAGGACTGAGAAAGGTTAAAATGGTGAAAAGTTCTCAGTTTGTTGCTTCCAAGCAAAGTTGGTTGACAAGGCAACCGCGGAGCTGAGCTGAGAATCATGAGGATCATCTGGGTTAATCCTCATGTTCTGGAGTGAGCTCCACCACTCTCCTATTTTACTGATGAAGAAACAAAGTCAGGATCCTCAATCCCTTGCTGAAGGTCACTCAGCATGGTAGTACAGACGAGGGTCTGAGCTGACCATCTGAACAGTTAAAGGAGCAGAAGCATTGTGGGAAAGCCCTGGCAAAGATCCTTTTCCCAGGACAGAAGTGGCAAGGTGCTGATGAGCCAGGGACCACCACACATGGCTGCTCCGCTGCACCTGCTGAGCCACCTGCTTGTGTGGCGGAGGCCAGAGCTGGACAGGGAATCTGCTGACTCAGCCCACATTTGCATATGATTTGCATTTTCTTGCCAATCACAAGCAGCCAAAGACTTGCCCAGGGCCTACACACACAGTATTTAACTATGTAGCAAGTACACACTTGGCCACAAACACATGTGCGTCTACATGGGTAGACACATCCCCACACGCACACATATGTGTGTACACACACATTCTGGCACACTTGATACAAATACATCTCCCTGCCTACACATACACCCATATCTACAGATCCCACATTTACCTCCAAACATTTGCACACACACACCTGTATACATTGACTGTTGCACAGAGATGCATGCATCTACATGCATGTGCTCCATATCTCTATCCCTCTACACATGCATAGACCCCATGCTTACACACACCTCTGCCTGTGTACTTCCTCAGCTGGGACCCTGGTGTCACTGGACAACAGTCCATTGGCCCTGACGCTGGGACTAGGCCATCCTTCTAGGAGTCCTTTGGAGCTTAGCAAATGGACCAAAGCCCGGTTGATGATTACTTCTCTCTCACTCCTTCCCCTGCAGCCTGGGAAGGGGGTCCTGGTGCCAGGACCGGGCCTTTGGGATGAACACTCTTAATCTGCACCTGCTCACCCGCTCACCCACTGCAGGTGCAGACCACCACCATGTGTGTGTCAGTCAGCCTCAGCGGCTCTGTGGTGCTGGGCTGCCTCTTCGCGCCGAAGCTGCACATCATCCTCTTCCAGCCACAGAAGAACGTGGTGAGCCACCGGGCACCAACCAGCCGCTTTGGCAGTGCTGCTACCAGGGCCAGCTCCAGCACTGGCCAAGGTGAGCAGCCGAAGCACCTCTCTGCCTGGGACCCGTCCTACTCCGGCTTGCCAGGCACAAGCCATTCCTCAGGTTGCTGAGATTACTTGTCTGGAGGTGGGATGACCTCAAAGTGACACTGGATACAAGTGGGGGACGTTGAGGGGACACTTCCCTCTATAGTCCTACCTCCCCTGCTGTCTGCCCTCCATGAGGGACCTCGGGTCAGCACTGACCTCCGGCTTCCTCCCCCTAGGATCTGGTTCCCAGTTTGTCCCCACTGTCTGCAATGGCCGAGAAGTGGTGGATTCAACAACATCATCGCTTTGAAGATACTGAACTCCTGCCCTGATATAGCTGCTTCCTGGAACCCAGCGCAGTCCCAAGTCCATAGCCAGGAGGAAAATGGCTGGAGCACTGCAATACACCACCCATGCCTGCCCTCAAGGTCTTCCCTACCTCCCCACCTTCCCATTCAAGTCAGAAGTCAGGGTCCTTAGCTGGGGAGCCTCTGTCAGTACCACCAACTGCCCTTCAGCTGTGTCCCCTGCTTATCAGGCCCAGGGGTCAGAGGGGAGAGAGACAGGGTCCACTCTGCCCTGGAAAGGGTGGTCAAAGACTGTGGGCCCCAATCCCCAGTCAGTAAAGGTGCTTCCAGCCCAGCCCCTTCCCCCTCCTAGGGCCTTTTTAATTTTTATATAAGTTCCTCTGGGATGGGAAGGGTGGTTATTGTGGGGGCCATTCCTCCCGCTGCACAGTAGTTCGTCTTGTGGTTTATTTTGTATTATCTGTAAATAAAGTGTCTTTATTTTAAAAAAAATTGCTCCTTTCCCTTAACCAAGGGAAGCCCTTATGCTCTCTTTGGCCCCTCAACTTTCATTCTGCTACTACTGATGGACGTTGCTAATTGCCTGGCATCGGCAGCCGCTAAGGCAGATCCAGCCCTGCCTGGTAGAGAGATTGAAAATGAATAAACCATCCTCCCTTAAAAAGAACTTGTATTAGTCAGATTTCCTGTCAGTGGGACAGGAAAATGTGTGACACCTGCAAATTAAGTAAGAGGTTTATTTTGGCTCCTGGTTTTCAGAGGATTCATGGTTAGTTGGCTCCAAGGCAGGATAGCAGTGAGAGAAACTGTTTATACCCTAGCAGCCAGAAAGCTGAGAGAGAAGGGAATACAGAATAAGAACACACAGGTCCAGGTCACATCCCCAGTGATCCACCCTTCCTGCCCAGCCCCCTTCTGAACATGAAATTTAGGGAGGGATTTTAGATCTAAACCGTAACAGGGTCACTGCAGGCTGACCAGGACACTGATGGGACGAGGGCCGGATGCTTAGAGGGTCGGCTTCACCTGCCAGTCTAGGGGAGAATTTCTCAGAGGCCAGGCCTCAGGTGGTGTGGGGTAACTGTGACCCTAGTGAATGGTGGACTTTTCCATGGTTGGCTGCCTGGCATTTGGAGGAGCTGCTGGTCAGCACAGAGCCAGGCAAGAGGACTAAGAGAAGGCATGGACTGAAAACCATCTGCTTACATGGCACATACAAAACTAGGCAGAGCTCGTGAGGAAGAGGGTGGATTAAATAGGGAGGGCAACTAAAGAAACCTTTGACTGTTGAGCCAGGCACAAGTATGGACCAGCAGCAGAGCCCGAGGTCTTCGGAGATCTCCCATGTTTGCTAACTGGGACTCACCAGCAGAGGGCGCCAAGGCCCAAGCAGATGGCTCAGGGCCGACTGCTGACGCCCTCACGTGGCCTAGAGGACAGTGGGCCCTGAACCAGAGGAATAGGACAGCTTCCGCAGGGGTTGTGGTAGCTGAGCAGGTCAAGGTCCTGCAATAGGAGATGGACAGGCCAGGGACACTTGTTATTTTCATTTGCAGGCTGGTGAAACTGTGAAAGTTTAGATTAACAATTTACAACATGGAAACTGAAAAAAGAAAAGAAAAATTGCACAAGTTTCTCCTGTGCCAATGCCTGGGTGTAGGGTGGACAAATTAAATGTGTGCTCAGTTTACTGCAAAGGTCAAAGACAGTAAGTAATTTTTTTTGGTTACCTCTGTCCTACACGTTATTTACGACATGAACTAAAAGGTTTTGTTTTGAATATTCCGTATTATCTCTGCCAATTTTGGGGCCCCTGTTAGAGTGGTCTGTATTCCAGCTTCTTGGACCAGAGACAGGAGAGGAGCCTCATGCTCCCTAAGAGGTACTTTTCACTTTTTTCCCCATGGTTGCCCCAAATGCAGTGCATCCAGAGAGATGATAGGAAACTAGAAGGCAGCCAGTGGAGATGGGGAATGGGGACTAGAGGAGAAGAAGGGATTAAAGTGAGTAAAAATGGTCAAGATACATTATGTGTATCTTCTGTAAAATGAGCATCACTGTATTATATTACAAACATGCTCTAAATAACAACAACAACAACAATAAAACATACTGCAGCCAGTCTGGCTATATCAGGTGCTCCCAGG
This sequence comes from Thryonomys swinderianus, assembly GCA_004025085.1. NCBI lineage: Eukaryota > Metazoa > Chordata > Mammalia > Rodentia > Thryonomyidae > Thryonomys > Thryonomys swinderianus. The sequence goes on from PVIC010001536.1 coordinate 86,638, forward strand.
TTACTCCAGGAGATATTTTGCTTCAGCTGGAGAAAACTTTGGGGTGATTCCACCCTGCAGCTTTTCTGGATGATTTAGCCCTGTGTAGCAGTCCTCCAAGGGCCTCCCCCTTAACTCATGACCGAACAGCAAGTCTGACACTGCACGTATTAGCCTGCCTATTTTCCCCTATATAAGCAACCCTCTAATCCACTTAGACGTTTCAGTCCATTTACTGTTCCCCCTTATGCTGCAGCATAAGTCCCCAAAAAGCCTCTTCTAGATGGGATAGTTTTGAATATTTGTGATTTCTGTCTTGAGTAGAGCAGGATGAACTGGTTATACAAAAAACTGGTAAGACAAAGGCTGCTGGTGCCCAAAGCAGCCAGCAGCTGGAGCTGGCAGCGTTGAGGTGATTAGCTGCGAGAATAGCAGAGAGTAATGGAGAGTTGTGGGGAACAGCCATCTCTTGTGGCCAGAAGAATTCTTAAGCTGGCTCTGAGTGGCAGGCTGGGCCACAACATCTCTGAACTGATAGTTGCTGGTTATCACTTAACACTAAAGGAGCTACACTTTGCCATTTCATGGTCTGTATATGAATCAAACTGGAACTGTCAGCTGACTGGCAACATATTGAAAGCCCCTGTGGGGATTCCCTCCATGTAGAAAGCCCTGGAGAAGGGGATGGATAATGCTGCTGGTCGTCAGCAGGCTCAAGAACATACCATGTGGGACTTCCATCTTACATATGCCCAAGAATCCACACGAGGTGATGCCAGTCCTGTGTAACTCAGGCCTGGATGCAGTTTCCTGGGTCTGGACACCACGGTGCTGTTGCCGATGGCACAGGTAGCCCTGACCCCTGCTTCCAGCATGGCGTTTTCTGGGTCTTCCTGTGAATCTTAACCAGATGCAACTTGCTAGTTATCCCTAACACACGGAGAAGCCAAGTTGGGGTTCTGATTCCCTTATACCCAGAAATAAACCATTCTTTGCATGGCTTATGGGTATCTTTCTTAACACATTAAAAAAATAGTGAATACGGTTCACAGATAAAAAGGTGCAAAAGGCATCTGGTGAAGAATCTGCTACTATCCCTGTTACCATATAAAAGCAAGAGCCAGAGATCTGGAGATTGGGAGAAGTGTAAGGTAAGTGGGTGAAGAATTCCTAAGCACCAATCCTCCTACCCCTTTCCTTTTGCCTCCACATTTGTGGGCATAACTTCCATATCCACTACTCTTATAGTACACGACCGCTCCTACCATAACCTTACGGTACGGTGGGCAGCATTATCTTGGCCTTCACTCTTTAACTCTCTCAATGCTTATCCTATATGACAAATACCAGGTCCCATCAGCTCCCCCAATTGAAGTCCTCTTCCCAATTTGGGTGGCCTAGATTTATCTATAGTTAATCTTCTCTCTGATGCTATAAATCAATATACCACAAAGACCTGGTATATCTTCCAGGGAAAAGGACAGAGGTATGGGGTCCCTGCTGAGTCTGCTTATGTTAATCTTGAAATTCTCAAAGGAAAGCCCTACTCCTTATGGGAACTGAGGGTCAGGGATGCCATACTTTGTGATCTCCCCCAGAGCTTTCCATCATGGTGGATTGAATTTTCAAGATTGTGACTACCAAGTACTTTGTCAGAGTTCACACTGAGAGGTGGGTTTTCCTCCTGTGGCTTTGTTTAAAGACCCTCTCGTCCCCACTTCCATTCCTTGCAGCAGTCCTGTAAAAATTACAAGGTAGCCTTCAGCCTGGCTGTGTGGGCCTGGTTCTCACTTACCAAAGTCCCAGTGGCTTGTGAGAGGGTGATTTACGCTTCTGTGTTTCTGGTCCCCCTGTCCTGGCCTGGGAAGGAGGGCACAGCCGTTAGAAGGAGAGCTATGATCGCTTCTTGGCCTTTTGGCTAAGATCAAGTGTAGAAGGAGAGCTATGTTGAAAGACACCTTCTTCCATTTGAGCAGGTCCTTGAGACAGAACCTCAACAGTACTGGGCCAAAGTGCTGGGGGCAGAATGCGGGGATGACAAGGAATCAAGAATAAGATTCAAGTTCTTCCATTCCTCAGAGTTTCACGGTGTATGTTGCCCCAGAGCAGTGTTTAGGCCAGGGCTCCGCTGCCCTGGGTGGACTCGCTTCGCTCTATTACTCTTGCTCTTCTGCTAGTGCAAGGGGTTCCGCAGAGGGAGGAAGAATTGCCAAGTGCCTCAAAACCCTCAGAAAATGCCCCCCAAGTTCTACAAAAAAGAAGAGGAATCCCCCACTTCTGCTTCTGTGAACCAGCGTGGGGTGAAGAGACGGAGCATTCTCAACCTGGGGAGGGCGGCTAGATCTGGAGAAAGCAGGGGAAGGAGAAAGGTGCAAGGTGAAGGTGGGGGGGGCACAACCGGAGGGAGCTGGAGGAGGAAAGTAGAAACGGATGCTATAAACTTTGAGGGCTCTTGCCAAGATGGCAGTTTATTTTTTTAAAAGAAAATTTACTTATTCTTTCTGTGAAAATAGTATGTGCTCCCTATAAACAGTTTAAGCCCTGCAGAAAAGTACTAAATAAAATAAAAGTATTCCCTTAAGTTTCATGATTCAAATATAACCGTCATTAACATTTCTGGTACAGCACGCTAGACATATTTCTGTGCATTTTTACAGATAGAAAGAAAGATAGAAATACTTTCATAAAAATGGTATTGTACCATATGCCCGTTTTTAGTGAAGATTTAATTTTACTTGACTCTAATTGAAGAAAATGAATCTGAAGTAAAAACTGAAGAAATTCTTGAATGTCAGATACATAATTTTTTTTTACCATAAAAGATATTTTCCCTCTTGAAAGGTCCCTCCGAGTTTAAGAAAAGAGATGAAGTAACATTTGAAGGTAAACATGCCTTAGATACGAGAGGATCTGAGGAGAGTCTGACATAGTGTCAAGCTTGTTGTCATCTCAGTGAGAGGTCAAGGGCAGGGTCTGTTGGTCTCACCCATCCCCGCGGAGGCTGGACGGAGGCCTGTGCCTCCCTCATTACTCAGCCATGGGAGCTAAGTGGGCACCCCACTGAGACACCCCATGGAAGGATAGCCCCTGGAAGCTGCCTGCTTTCTCTTTTCCATGAATATCACTCATCCTGATCTTTTTCTGGAAACTTGGTAGTTTTAGCTTTTACATGTAAGGCTTCAGTTTTTCTTTTTTTTAAATTGAATTCTTTATTGGTACAATTTATATACATCTCAAAATCACATATAACATTGGGAAATTTGTACCAGTATATGCCACAAGTTAATTCTCATTTTTACCCATATCCCTACCCACTCCCCCCTCCTCCCCCCTTTATACATGCTCTTTTATTTTCTTTCTGTATCATATTT